>JAJOOR010086452.1:0-23976 GCA_036250505.1 Solanum acaule | reverse complement strand
GTAAAACTAGAAGATAGTTTAACTGCTATGGTAAGAATAACAAAAGAAAATGAAGAAATAGATAGAAGAACGGAAATTGAAAAAATAAAACAACAAGCAAAAAAGGAAGTACAACAATTAGAAGAAGTAAAAAAATACCAAAATAATAGAACTAGAAAAAGAGCTAGCAATATTAAAAGAAATGTATGAAATTAAACAAAAAGAATTTCTAACGACTCTGGGTTGTTTTCAACCTTTCCTCAATAACTTTCATTTTCTCCATAGCTTGATGATCTGGTCCTATCAACCCAGCTTCACCAACCTCAAACCATCTAATAAGAGATTTGCACCTTCTCACATAAAGAGCTTCCTAAGGAGCCTTATGGATGCTAGAGTGGTAACCATTGTTGTAAGAAAACTCTATGAGAGGTAGGTGATCATCCCAATTACCTGTGAAATCAAACACAAAAGCCCTCAACATATCTTCTAAAGTCTGAATAGTGCGCTCTGCTTGACCATTTGTCTGAGGATGAAAAGTAGTACTCAAGTTCACCTTCGAACCCAAACCTTTCTGGAAAGACTTCCAGAATTGTGCAGTAAATTGTGCCCCTCTATCTGAAATAATCGAAACTGGAACTCCATGAAGTCTCTTACTACCTCTTGAATATATAATTTGGCATAATCATCTACTGAATGAGTAGTCTTTACTAGTAAAAAGTAGGTTGATTTGGCCATTCGATCAACAATCACCCAAATGAAATCACGTTATCTGCGAGACCGCGGTAAACCAGTAATAAACTCCATATTGATCATCTCCCACTTCCATTCCAGAATCTCTATATCCTGAGCCATACCACCGGGCCTTTGGTGCTCTATTTTAACTTGCTGACAATTCGATTACTTAGCAACGAACTCAACAATACCTTTCTTCATACTATTCCACCAATATACTTCTCTCAAGTCGCGATACATCTTTGTGGTACCAGATGGATAGAATATCTGGAGCTTTGAGCTTCCTCCATGATCCTTTCTTGGATTTCATCCACCCTTGATACACACAATCTACCTTGATACCTCAATACACCATCTCTCCCTTGTTCAAAAGTCATTACTTTTTGCTTATGAACATTTGCTTTCAATTCAAGCAAAATAGGATCTCTTGGTCTTGTTTCTCTTTCACTTTTGACACTAATGATGATTCGGTCCCTTTCATCACCACCATTCCACCTTCATTGGAATCCAACATACGGACCTCCAAACGTGCAAGTCTGTGTACATCCTTGGCTAACTCTTTCTTTTCTTTCTCAACATGGGTGGTACTACCCATAGACAACTTGCTCAAAGCATCAGCAACTACATTAGCCTTACCTGGGTGGTATAGGATATTCATGCCATAGTCCTTGAGTAACTCTAACCACCTCATATGTCTGATATTAAGCTCTTTTTGACTGAACACATACTAAAGATTCTTATGATCGGTGAACACATCTACATGGACACCATAAAGGTAGTGACGCCATATTTTCAAAGCGAATACTACAACAGCCAACTCTAAATCATGGGTTGGGCAATTCTTCTCGTGAACCTTAATCTATCTTTGAGGCATAAGCTATAACATTGTCATTCTGCATCAATACACAACCAGTCCAACTATGGACGCATCAAAATATACCACAAAACCTTGTGTACCTTCCGGTAAGGTCAATACTGGGGTAGTAGTCAACCGTTTTTTCAATTCCTGAAAGCTTTTCTCATAAGTATCAGACCATTGAAACTTAACTGCCTTCTGAGTCAACTTAGTCAATGGGGATGAAATGGATGAGAACCCCTCGATGAACCTTCTATACTATCCATCCAACCCCAAGAAACTCTTAATATCAGTCGGAGATATGGGTCTAGGCCAATTCTGCACTGCCTCTATTTTCTGAGTATCAACTCTAATTCCTTCACCGGAAATAATGTGGCCTAAGAATGCCATAGACTCAAGCCAAAACTCACACTTAGAGAATTTAGCATAAAACTCTCTATCCTTTTGTAACATCTCATAAGTTGAAATAACTAGGAAGAAGTAAAGAATTGGAAATAGTCATTTTAGGAAAGAATGAAAATCTGGAAATTTAGTTAAGTTAGGATAAGTTGAGTTTTGGTCAACTTAAAATGGGCATATCTCATAGCTTAAGATGAGTTAGATGTACTTTTAGATATAATTGGAAAGCTCTTGGAATAATATTTCCAATGCCGTTGAGTTTGTACGATTCCGAGTTTGTATGAGTGAGATATGCCCTTTGAAAGTTGAGTTGTTCAAATAAGGAAATGTCCAATCCGGATTTTTAAAGGGTGTTTTGGTCTTTTCCATACCCTATTATTTTAATTCGTTTTTGGTGAATTAATTAAGCGTCAAAACTGAATTGGTTCAGTTTAGGAAATTAGAGATTTACGCTAGGATTTTTGGAGAAAGAACGCAAGAGGAGAAAAAAGGAAAAAGAGCAAAGTTCGTCGTTCTTGAAGGTTGAGCTTGTGGATTTCAACAAGGGTTAATCCCTAAAGAGGTATGTGAGTCTTTCATAGTGTTGGGTTCGTTCACCCACACGTCAGGCATGTTTATTTCAACGAAGTTGTTCTAGAAAGTTGATGAATCTTGAATGGTGTTCTTGAATTTATTTTTCGTTCTTGAATTGGGATGAATTGAGAAGTTTCTAAGATCTTTACGTCGAGTTTTAGAGTTGTTTTGAGTTAGGTTCATGGGTACATATGCTGGGAATCTGAATCTAAAGAAAAGTTGAGAAGAATAGTCGAGTTTAGGTGAATTATGACTGGAAAACGAAAAAAGGAAAAGTTGGGTGAATCTGGGCAGTGGGGCCGCGTTGTGGACCTGCTCCTCAGATTTGAAAAATATATCTTCGCGGAGCAGAGCGGTCACGGACCGTTCTGCCTCAAAAAGTATTTTTAAGAGTCAAGTCAAGAGAAGTTAAAAGTCAAGTTAAGAGAAGTTCATAAAGTTTTCCAAAAGTCTTTTACAAATGTTTTAACTTTGTTTTAAGACTTGAGTTTTGAGTTGAGAAAAGAGTAAAGTTTGAAATTCATTTCTTCAAAAGAGTATATCGGGACTATGTATTCCCAAAGAGCAAATGTTTTCACATTTAAATAACAAAGGAAACCTGTCACACCCCTATTTTTCCCCAAACGAAATGTTTGAAAAATAGAGTTTCTCCAATTAAAGTGGCGTTTCGAAGAGGGATTATTTTATTTCATAGTCGCCACTTGGAATTGAGTTTTGGTGTTCCAAGTCACCTAATTTTTACCCCTAATCAAAAGGAAGTTGACTCTAATTTTTAATGGTCTGCAAACTAGAAATCTGGATAAGAAATTCTATTGACCAAGGGGAAGGTGTAAGGCACCCCTCGAGTCCCGTGGTTCTAACACGGTCGCTTCATTGACTTATATCTTGGCCTGACTTAGCTTTTGGATATAATACTTATTAGCTATACATTTACTTATGTCCCACCCTCTTTGATTTATTGTAACTGTCTTATTTAGATTTTTAGAATTCGAGTAATTTTAGTATTGTCATTTTAGTGGGAGTAGATATTTGAATTATAATAGGAGGTAAACTTCTATGGGATTTAGGATTAAATTTAGAAAAAGAAAATGTTAAAGAGGTTAAGACCAATTTCTTGGAAATTTTATTTTATTCTATTTTTTGCACGTTATTTTTGTAGTTTTTATTTTTTATTTTTCAACATTCTGTTTCTTCTTCTTCTTACGTTTCAATTTTATTTTATTTTTTGTTTTTGTCTAACAAAATGTTTCTCTTCTTTTTTCATTTAAATAATTTTTGGTTAAGTTTTGTTTTCCCTTTTTTGTTTTATTTTACCTATTCTTTATCTTTTACTATTATTACTTTTTATTCACTTTCATCTTTTGTTTCTTCTGTTTCTGCCTTTTTTATAATAAATGTTTATTTATTTATTTTTTATTTTTTTTACTCTTTTTTTAATGATCTGTTCCTCCTCTTCTTTTTTTTTATCTTTTTTTTTCTATTCTGCACTATTTTCTTTTATTACTATATTTTTTCTCTGCTCACATTTTCTTTTTTTATTCTATATATTATTTTTTTTAATTTTCTCTTTTTAAAAAAAAAAAACTAATTGAGAGAAAATTGATATACATAATGATATAATAATATATTCCTTCACCAAATGATGATAGTATGAAATTACTAATAACTATCTCACGTTGATGAATTAATGACTCACTCAAATGAACTAATGTTCATCTCCTCCATTTTTAATATTTAGGATACGATAAAAATTATTCTAATAATTAATTGTCTCCGTAAGTATGACAATATTATTTATTTATTGAAATTCAGAAGCTTCAAACGATGACTAATACAGAACCTCTAACCAATTTAATGTAATTAAACTAAAGTAATAAATGAAGTTGTCAATTTGTACAATCAAATAAATGTACATAAACATGTTGGAATAAAACTAAGAGTAAACAACAACCATCTTTGGATCAAATTAATTAATTAAATTAGAGTCAGGTGTAAAAATATTTCAATGAGCAAATTTGAACAATAACAATTCATGCAACCAAAATTATGAAATGCGTCATAAAATAGTGGCATATAACAATACATGTAATTTTAAGGATTTCATAACATCATAATCAAATTTCGAACAATCATTTCATTGAACTATATAAGAAATTAGAATTACCTTTTCGTAAAACTTAATTCTTACAAAAGAAACCGCCACAATATACTGATTTCCAAAGTTAATTATAGTTAATTAACTTTAAGGAGCCACGAACTTGAATCCACGAACAAAAATCTTTCTGACTTAATTCACAAAATAAAACTCGCTTTTCTTCTCTTTGCTTTTGCTCTTTTTTTTTTTGTGTGCACTGCTATTCTGTATTCCTCCTATGATTATGATGGTGGTATATATATAGGATACGTTTCTCTTTCTCAGATACGTGGGGGTGTGGGTCTCTTTTTGGGTTTTTCCTTTATTTATGTTTAGTCATGTGTGAATAGGGGCATTTGTTAGTTGCTGATTGTTTTTGTGGGGATGTAGTAGTATAGGGGCGAGTATATAGGATTGGTGGGGTATGGAAAGTTAGATTATTTAGGTTATTTTTACTTTACTTTTATTTTTATTTTACTTTTAAGAGAATAATAATTAACTATATAAAAAGCTAATTAGAAAAAGTCAAATAGCTAGTAAAAAAAAATTAAATAAATACTAGCTTATTTATAAAAACTTAATTTTAAAATAATATAGATTTTTTTTTGTAATCTTTCATTCCTTTTTTAAACAATTGAAAATAAAACTTACCTTAAAAAGTGATTCTATTTTTGTTGTTTTCAAATCTTTTAAAAATAAACTTAACAAAATAAGACAAAGGTCAAATATTTAATTTATATTTATAAAAATATTTCGGCTCTAAAAATGGTATAAATTTTAGGTTCGGTAAAAAATTATGTGTCTACAAAACCTTGATTTCCAAAAAAGAGATTTTGAGCTAGTTTTCAGTAAAGAGTAAGAGTAAAGTTCATTCTTCAAAGATTGTACGGGAACTAAGTATTTCCAAGAGTAAAATGTTTTTCACATTTGAGCAAGAAAGGAAACTGAGATTTCCAAGAGAGCTTTTAAGCTACGTTTTTGAGTAATTATCTCACACCAAAGAAAGAGTTTTGTTTTTACAAACATATGAGCTACGTATATTTTGGGAGTAGTATTGAGCACTGATATGGGGACGAGTTTGAGTTCAGATAACTCACGTCTCCATAAACCATGTAGTCATCATGGGTAGTAAAGGATCATACTTTTTAGATGACTCATTAAGATGCTTTCAGCATAGACTAGTGGATCCACTTAGTTAAGCGTTCTATATGACGGCAAAGTATAGGACAGTTCTGGCAGCGTGGGCAAGACGATGTATCACCACTTAGGCTCATAGTGGTGGTTGTCGGTTAGAGAAACTCCCACAGAAAAATATATTACTTTATTACATGGGTAAAGTTGAGTTTGTTATTCAATTCAAGGAAAGCTAAGAGTCAAGTCAAGAGAAGTCAAGAGTCAAGTCCAGAGAAGTCAAGAGTCAAGTTAAGAGAAGTTCATAAAGTTTTCCAAAAGTCTTTTACAAATATTTTAACTTTGTTTTAAGACTTGAGTAAAGACTAAAGTTTGAAGTTTATTTCTTCAAAAGAGTATATCGGGACAATGTATTCCCAAAGAGTAAATGTTTTCACATTTAAAGAACAAAGGAAAACTTGATTTCCGAAAGAGCTTTTGAGCTAGTTTTAAGTAAAGAGTAAGAGTAAAGTTCATTCTTCAAAGATTATACGGGAACTAAGTATTCCAAGAGTTAAAATATTTTTCACATTTGAGCAAGAAAGGAAACTGAGATTTCCAAGAGAGCTTTTAAACTGAGTTTTTGAGTAATTATCTCAAACCAAAGAAAGAGTTTTGTTTCTACAAACATATGAGTTAAGTATATTTTGGGAGTATATTGAGCACTGATATGGGGACGATTTTGAGTTCACATAACTCACGTCTCCATAAACCATGTAAACATCATGGGTAGTAAAGGATCATACTGTTTAAATGACTCCTTAAGATGCTTTTAGCATAGACTAGTGGATCTACTTAGTTAAACGTTCTATATGATGGCAAAGTATATGACAATTCTGGCAGCGTGGGCAAGACGTTGTATCATCATTTAGGCTCATGTGGTGGTTGTCAGTTAGAGAATCTCCCACATAAAACTATATTACTATATTATATGAGTAAAGTTGAGTTTGTTATTGCATTTTATTTAACGAACTAAGTTGTTTTTAATGTTTTATAAAGCTTTACATATATTGCATGTGTTTTATTGCTTTACTTTGAGTTAAGTATTCATGAGTTGAAAAGAGAGAAGGTAAGTGTTTCTTTCAGAATCTTTTCAAACCTGTGTTATGTTTAGTATTCCAACTCGCTTACTCGTACATTCAATGTACTGATGTTAGTTGGCCTGCATCATTTTATGATGCAGACGCAGGTAACCAAGATCAGCATCCAGTGCCTCGTTGATCAGGTTGAGCACTCACAGTCAGTTGGTGAGCCTTCTTGCTTTCCGGAGGATCCTTTTTATTGCTTTCAGTATTTTTGTTCATTAGGATGTCTTGGGTCTTGTCCCGACATCCATATTAGTTATTTAGAGGCTTCATAGACAGAATTAGTTGATGTTAGTTCACGAGTCTTTACTTTCCCTTTTCAGTTAAGTTGAGACTTGAGTTGCCACTTTGGCAGTGAATGTTAATTATTACATTATAAGTTATTTATTGAGCAGTTTAGTTATTTTTTTAAAGTATATTTATCTTGAGTAAAGTCTTTCGCTGAGTAAGTAAGCTAGGCCAAGGGTTCACTTGGGGCCAATAATGGTTCTCGAGTGCCAGCCACGTCAAAGGTGTAGGCTCGGGGTGTGACAAACTTGGTATCAGAGCACAGAGTTCAAGAGTCCTAGGAAGTCTATGAAGCCGTGTCAGTAGAGTCCTAGTTATCAATGTGAAGTGTGCCACATCTATAATTAGGAGGTTGCGACATTTATGAACTATCTCACTTCTTTCACATTTATTTCATGCAATTGAGTTAATCTCTATAAAGTTTCTTCCAATTCGTGCTTGCGCGTGTCTTTTAGATCATGCCTCCACGAAGAGCTGTCAGAGGTCGTCCAGCTAGAAGGAATGTTGAACCACAGGAACAAGGATACCTAATGCACCAGAAGTGCAACCCCAATGAGAGTTCACCAATGCTGAGTTTCGTGAGGCCATTCAGATGTTGAGCCAAGTTGTGACCAACGAGGTTGGGCAACAAAGAGGGGCTCGATAAGAAGAGGCTGACACTTCGAGGATTTGTGAGTTCTTGAGGATGAACCCTCCAAGTTTCACTGGTTCAAGCACTACTGAGGACCTAAAAAACTTTATTGAGGAGCTACAAAAGGTATTTGATGTTATGCACGTTGCCGATACTGATCGAGTTGAACTAGCTACATATTAGTTGAAGAATGTTGCTAGGACTTGGTTTGACCAGTGAAAAAAGGGTAGAGCTGAGGGAGCACCACCTGCGAGTTGGGCATGTTTTGAGGAGGCCTTCTTGGGGCTTTTCTTTCCTTGAGAATTGAAAGAGGCTAAGATACGAGAGTTCATTACCCTTAAGTAAGAGTCATTAAGTGTTCATGAGTATGGGTTGAAGTTCACCCAACTATCTTGTTATGCTCCGGAGATGGTTGCGGATATGAGAAGTAGAATAAGTTTGTTTGTTGTTGGGTTGTCCCATCTATCAAGCAAAGAGAGCAGAGCAGCGATGCTAATTGGGGACATGGATATATAGAGGTTAATGGTATATGTGCAGCAAGTTGAGGAAGAAAAGTTGAGGGATAGAGAATAGTTTAGAAAGAAGAAGGCTAAGACAGGGAATGAGTTCGGGCAGCAGAAAGGTAATGTGAACCATTTGTCCTTTCGTCCTTTCAGAAAAAGCAAAAGGGGCCTGCTCCATCATCTTCTAGTGCACCTGGACCCAGGAACAAAGGTGAGTACAATAGCCAGAATTCCCAACACTTTAGAGCTAGACCTGCACAATCTCAGGGTAGTGTGGCACAAGGAGGTAACTGGGCTCTGCATGTGCTAAGTGTTGTAGAACCCACCCAAGTAAGTGTCGTGATAGCTCCACATGTTGCTTCAAGTGTGGGCAAAAGGGTCACTTCATGAATGAGTGCTTTAAGAACTGCAAATTAGGGCAATAGAGCGTAATCTTCATCAGTTGCTCCACCAGATAGGTCTGCACCTAGAGGAGCTACTTCTGATATTGGCGGAGGAGCGAACCGTCTTTATGCGATCACTAGTCACCAAGAGCCAGAGAACTCTCCAGATATTGTCACTGGTATGGTCAAAGTCTTTACTCTTAATGTTTATGCCTTGCTAGACCCATGAGAGAGTTTATCTTTTGTGACTCCTTATGTTGCAAATAAGTTTGATATTCTTTCGGAGAAACTTTGTGAACCCTTTTGTGTTTCTACACTTGTTGGAGAGTCTATTCTAGCTGAGCGAGTATATCGTGATTGTGTCATTTCCATCAATCACAAAGACACCATGGCTAATTTAGTTGAATTAGACATGGTAGATTTTGATGTCATTCTTGGTATGGACTGGCTTCAAGCCTGTTATGCCTCAGTTGATTGTAGAACTCGAGTTGTCAAGTTTCAGTTTCCAACTGAGCCAGTCTTAGAGTAGAAAAGTAGTTTAGCAGTGCCTAAGTGTTGTTTTATTTCGTACCTTAAGGAAATAAAGTTAGTTTCCAAGGGGTGTGTCTATCACTTAGTCTGAGTTAATGACTCTAGTGTTGAGATACCTCATATTCAGTCAGTTCTAGTAGTAAAAGAGTTTACAAAAGTCTTTCTAGATGATCTTCCCGAAGTCCTTCCTAAGAGATAAATAGACTTCGGTATAGATGTTCTTCCAGATACTCGTCCTATATCTATTTCGTCATATAGAATGGCACCAGCGGAGTTGAAAGAGCTTAAAGAGCAGTGGAAAGATCTCCTAGATAAAGGTTTCATTTGACCAAGTGTCTCACTTTGTTTGTGAGGAAGAAGGGTGGTTCCCTTAGGAGTGTATAGATTACCGTCAGTTGAACAAGGTTACCATCAAGAATAAGTATCCTCTTTCGGGAATTGATGATCTTTTTGATCAACTTTAGGGTGCCACCTGTTTCTCTAATATAGATCTTAGATCTGGCTACCATCAGTTAAAAGTAAGGGAATGTGATCTTCCAAAGACAGCTTTCAGAACCCATTATGGTCATTATGAGTTCTTAGTTATGTCCTTTGGTTTGACCAATACGCCTGCAACGTTCATGGACCTTATGAATAGAGATTTCAAACGTTATCGTTTTCATTGATGACATACTAATCTATTCAAGGAATGAATAAGATCATGTTAGTCACCTCAAAATAGTTCTTCAGACTTTTAAAGATAAGGAGTTATATGCTAAGTTCTCTAAATGTGATTGTTGGCTTGAGCTTGTGGCATTCTTAGGTCACATGTGTTTGGAGAGGGAATTAAAGTTGTTACTCAGAAAATTGAGGCAGTACAGAATTGCCCTAGACCCACATCTCCAACTGATATTAGGAGTTTCTTGGGTTTGGTTGGCTATTATAGAAGATTCGTAGAGGGGTTGTCATCCATTTCGTCTCATTTGACCAAGTAGACTCAGAAAACACTGAAATTTCAATGGTCTGAAGCTTGTGAGAAAAGCTTTCAGGAATTGAAAACGAGGCTGTCTATTGCCCCAGTGTTGACCTTACCAGAAGGTATGCAAGGTTTTGTGGTCTATTGTGATGCGTCTAGAGTTGGTTTGGATTGTGTGTTAATGTAGAACGGCAAAGTTATAGCTTATGCCTCCAGACAGTTGAAAGTTCATGAGAAGAACTACCCAACCCATGACTTAGAGTAGGCTGCGGTAGTATTTGCTTTGAAGATATGGCGACATTATTTGTATGGTGTGCATGTGGATGTATTCACTGATCACAAGAGTCTTCAGTATGTATTTATTCAAAAAGAGCTTAATCTCAGACAAAAGAGGTGGTTAGAATTACTCAAGGATTACGACATGAGTATTCTTTACCACCCAGGTAAGGCTAATATTGTTGCTGATTCCTTGAGCAGGTTGTTTATGGGTAGTACCTCCCATTTTGAGGAAGATAAGAAATAACTAGCAAGAGATGTGCATAGACTTGCACGTTTAGAAGCCCGATTAATGGATTCCACAGAAGGAGGAGTAGTGGTACTAAATGGGGCTGAATCTTTATTAGTGTCAGAAGTGAAAGAGAAGCAAGACCAAGACCCAATTTTGCTGGAATTGAAGGAAAATGTTCATAAGCAAAAAGTATTAGCTTTTGAACAAAGGGGAGATGCGTATTAAGATATTAAAGTAGATAATGTGTACCAATGGTGGATGGACTCCCAGAGAGGATCATGGAGGAAGCTCATAGCTCCAGCTATTCCATTCATCTAGGTTCTACCAAAATGTATCGCGATTTGAGATAAATGTATTGGTGGAGTAGTATGAAGAAGGGCACTGCCGAGTTTGTGGCCAATTGTTCGAATTGCCAACAAGTTAAAGTAGAGCACCAAAGGCCCGGTGGTTTGGCTCAAAATATAGAACTTCCGGAATGAAAGTGGGAGATGATTAATATGGACTTCATCACAGTTTTACCAAGGTCTCTCAGGCAGCATGATTCTATTTGGGTGATTGTCGATAGAATGACAAAATCAGCCCATTTTTTGTCGGTAAAGACTATCCATTCAGCAGAAGATTATGCTAAGCTATATATTCAAGAGGTGGTAAGCCTTCATGGGGTTCCGGTATCCATTATTTCAAATAGAGGTGTGCAATTTACTACACAGTTTTGGAAGTCTTTTCAGAAAGGTTTGGGTTCAAAGGTGAACTTGAGTACTGCTTTTCATCCCCAGACCGATGGGCAAGCAGAGCGCACTATTCAGACCTTAGAGGATATATGGTGGGCGTGTGTGAGCAATTTTAAAGGTAATTGGGATGATCACCTACCTCTCATCGAGTTTGCTTACAGCAATAGTTACCACTCTAGCATCCAAATGGCTCCTTATGAAGCTCTTTATGGGAGAAGATGCAGATCTCCTATTGGATGGTTTGAAGTTGGTTAATCTAGGTTGATAGGACCAGATTTAGTGCATCAAGCGATGGAGAAGGTGAAAGTGATTCAAGAGAGGTTGAAAACGGCACAGAGTCGTCAGAAATCCTACACTAATGTTAGGAGAAGAGAGTTAGAGTTTGAAGTTGATGATTAAGTGTATTTAAAAGTTTCACCTATGAAGGGTGTTATGAGATTTGGTAAGAATGGGAAGCTTAGTCCCCGGTATATTGGACCTTATCGAATAGCCACGAGGATTGGCAAAGTAGCTTATGAGTTAGAGCTACCACAAGAGTTAGCAGCGGTTCATCCGGTATTTCATGTCTCCATGTTGAAGAAGTGCATGGGCGATCCTTCATTGATCATACCAACTGAAGATATTGGGATCAGTGATAGCTTATCTTATGGGGAGATTCCTGTTCAGATTCTAGATCGCCAAGTTCACAAATTGAGAACTAAGGAAGTAGCATCAATCAAAGTCCTTTGGAGGAACCAATTCGTTGAGGAAGCTACTTGGGAAGCTGAGGAGGATATGAAGAAGAGATATCTACATCTATTCAAATCCGGAGAAAATGTAGACCAAGGTACTAATTCTCTTCTTACTACTCTTTAATTTATGAGTAAGCATGTTGTTTGTTTGTATTTGCTTGTTGGGTGTTTGAACTGGATGATGTTACACCCTTATCCTAGTAAGAGAAATCTCATTCGAGGACGAATATTCCCAAGGGGGAATTATTGTAACATCTCGCAAGTTGAAATAACTAGGAAGAAGTAAAGAATTGGAAATAGTCATTTAAGGAAAGAATGAAATTTGGAAATTTTGTTAAGTTAGGATAAGTTGAGTTTTGGTCAAATTCAAATGGCCATATCTCCTAGCTCAGGATGAGTTGGATGAACTTTTAGATATGGTGGAAAGCTCTTGGAATAATCTTTCCAACACCGCTGAGTTTGCGCAATTTCAAGTTTGTATGAGTGAGATATGCCCTCTGGAAGTTGAGCTGTTCAAATAAGGAAATGTCCAATCCAGATTTTTAAAGGGTGTTTTGGTCTTTTCCATACCCTATTATTTTAATTCTTTTTTGGTGAATTAATTAAGCGTCAAAACTGAATTGGTTCAGTTTAGGCAATTGGAGATTTATGCTAGGGTTTTTGGAGAAAGAACGCAAGAGGAGAAAAGAGGATAAAGAGCAAAGTTCGTCGTTCTGGAAGGTTTAGCTTGTGGATTTCAACAAGGGTTAATCCCTAAGAGGTATGTGAGTCTTTCATAGTGTTGGGTTCGTTCACCCACGCGTCAGGCATGTTTATTTCAGCGAAGTTGTTCTAGAAAGTTGATAAATCTTGAATGGTGTTCTTGAATTTGTTTTTCGTTCTTGAATTGGGCTAAATTGAGAAGTTTCTAAGATCTTTACGTCAAGTTTTAGAGTTGTTTTGAGTTAGGTTCATGGGTACATATGCTGGGTATCTGAATCTAAAGAAGAGTTAAGAAGGATAGTCGATTTTAGGTGAATTAAGACTGGAAAACTAAAGAAGGAAAAGTGGGCGAATCTGGGTAGTGGGGACGCGTCGCGGACCTGCTCCTCAGATTTGAGAAAAATCTCTTCGCGTTGCAGAGCGGTCACGGACCGTTCTATCTCAAAGTATTTTCGAGACCAAAATTTAAATACACCTCTGTGTCGCGGACTAGTTTCCAGGCAGTGATTTCTTGACCATTTCTCATGTTTAGCTATCTAAAATCATTCCTAAACATCATTAGATCTTTCCTATCACAAATCACAATCCTTGAATCCATAATTCAATTCAAGGAAAGTTAAGAGTCAAGTCAAGAGATCTGATCGAATCAGATCTCATAAGAGTCATTAAGTGGTAAATGTTAGAGAAAAACAAATGCATTTAATGGATTGCATTCTCAATGATTCAGATTCCGATCTTCATTAAGTACGAAATTAGAATTAAAAAATTATCAAAATAAAATAAGATTTGGCTACTTAACCTCACAAAATGGTAGCCCAGCAGTGGGACTATAATTTATCATATCAAGGGCGTTGTTCAATTACTTCTCCTCGAATTACATCCACATACCAACGTGGAGTGAGTAGTAAGCCTACACAACATTCAGTTTGGTGGTGTATCACCACCCCTCCTATATTTCCATATAAAATATTCACACCTTTCCCCAACATCAACCATACAGTCCCCACATATACACATAAAACAGCCAGAATGTTCTTTAACATAGTAACCAAATACTGAACTCACCACCCCTTAAGTTCTTAATAACAACACACATGTAATTCCTTATCCAAAATCATGCATAAGGAGGACAAAAAAGGGGCAGTCACCTTACCTTAATTTATGCAACTTTCCCTTTTAACTTGGAATCTTCAAGAACTTCAACTTCCCTTCACACTTAAACCAAAGAAGAAGAGAAAGGTATCCTAATAACCATGGAAGTGAGCAGTAGCTTCTGGAAATATTCTGTCTTTATAATTATACTTGAGCATGAATAACATGTTTTCCTAATCATCCATGGGAGAATTAACCTAAATCCATAAGTGTTTTCACTTACCTTGTCTTGCAGAGATGAGGGTTTCTTCAAGAACCCTAGAAGAAATTTAAGGCTGTTGTTTTAATTCTTAAGAGAAAAGAGAGAGAGAGAACTGGAGTTAATTCTCAATTTTATGTGTTAAAAATGAGTGAAAATAGAAGCCAATATTTATCTTATATTCAGCTTTCTTCACCTTTAAGAATATCCTCTAGAACTTCCTTCTTTTTAGCTTCATTTTCAGCCACTAATTGGTCAAGTAGGTGATGCACCTTCTTATGAACATCAAGCTGCTCAAAAGGTCAAAGTAGGTGATTCACCTAGTTTCCCTTTTCCTTAGTTGGGCTTAACTTACATTGGGCCTTGGCAGATTTGGCTGCTGGGTTTTAATTTCATTTTCCTTTTATTTAACATAGTTAGGGCCTCAAGTGAAGCCATTTGCATAGGCCCAAATCTGATCCATAATGTAACATCTCACTAATTGAAAGAACTAGAAAGAGTTAGAATTGGAAATGGTCATTTTTGGAAAGAATAAAAAAATCTGAAAAATTTGTCAAGTATGTCAAGTTGAGTTTTTTGGTCAACTTCAAACAACCATAACTCCTAGCTCAGGATGAGTTAGGTGTTCTTCTAGATACTGTAGGAAAGATCTTGGAATTATCTTTACAACGCCACCGAGTTTGTGCAATTCTGAGTTCGTATGAGTAAGATATGCCCATTGGAAATTGGATTGTTCAATTAAGAAAAATCTAATCCGGGTTTTAGAAGGGCATTATGGTCTTTTCCATATCCCATGACTTAATTTTGTTTTTGGTAATTAATTGGGGTCTAGACTGATAGGATTCAGTTTACGCTTTTAGAATATTGAGTTAGTTTTAGACAAGAGAAAAAGAAGAGGAGCATAGAGGAGAAGGAGCAATAATCGTCAAGATCTTCAAGAATCGCTTGTGGATTTCGTCAAGTAGTGATCCCTACGAGGTATGTCAGTTGACACAGCGTTGGGTTCGTTCACCCACGCGCCAAACATGTTTATTTCAGTATGATTTTCGTCCTAAACCATTGAGACTTTGATGTTCTTGAGTTATATTCTTGAATTGCTTTCGTTCTTGAATTTGGGAGGAGATTAAGGAGTTCTTGAGAGTTTAAGGTCGATTGTTAGAGTTGTTTTGAGTTAGATTCTTATGTACATACACTGGGTATCTGAATCTAAAGGGAATTTGAGAAAAAGAACTGAGTTTAGGCAAATTGGGGTCAGACAACGAATAAGGAAAAAGTCGGCAGAATCTAGGTATCAGGTCCGCGACGCGAACCTGTTCCTCAGATTGGGAAAATCCTCCTTCGCGGAGTGGAGTGGTCACGGACCGTTCTGCCTCAAAAAAGTTATTTTCGTGACCAAAAATTTAAATACATCTCCGCGTCACGGACTTTTATCCATACGGTGATTTCTTGATCTTTTCTCATGTTTAACTATCTAAAAACACTCCTAAACATCATGAGATCTTTCCTATCACATATCACAATCCTTGAATCCATAATTCAATTCAAGAAAATTTAAGAGCCAAGTCAAGAGAAGTTAAGAGCCAAGTCAAGAGAAGTTCATAGAGTCTTCCAAAAGTCTTTTACAAATATTTTAACTTTATTTTAAGACTTGACTTTTGAGTTAAGTAAAGAGTAAAGTTTGAAGTTCATTTCTTCAAAATAGTATATCGATACTATGTATTCCCAAATAGTAAAATGTTTTCACATTTAAAGAAGAAAGGAAACCTTGATTTTCAAAAGAGCCTTTAAGCTAGTTTTCTGTTAAAGAGTAAATGTTTTCACATTTAAAGAAGAAAGGAAACCTTGATTTCCAAAAGACCCTTTGAGCTAGTTTCAGTTGAAGAGTAAATGTTTTCACATTTGAGCAAGAAAGGGAACATCGATTCCAAAAGAGCTTTTAAGCTAAGTTTTGAGTAATTATCTCAAATCAAAAAAAGAAGTTATGTTTTTAAACATATGAGCTAGTATATAATGGGAGTAGTATTGAGCACCGATATGGGGGAGATTTTAGATAACTCACAGCCCCCATAAACCATGTAGTCATCATGGGTAGAAAGGATCATACTTTTTAGATGACATCTTAGTGTTGTTTAGCATAGACTAGTGGATCCACTGATGCTACTCGTACATTCAATGTACTGATGCTATTTTTCCTACATCATTTTATGATGCAGACACAGGTAACCAGGATCAGCATCCAGCGCATCGTTGATCCAGTTGAGCACTCAGAGTCTAATGGTGAGCCTCTTTGCTTTTCGGAGGATCCCTTTTATTGCTTTCAGTATTTTAGTTCATTAGGATGTCGTGGGTACTGTCTCGACATCTATCTCAGGTTTAGAGGCTTCATAGATAGACAGTTAGTTAGTTCATTTGTCTTTACCTAGTTATTGGCTTATGTTCAGATTTGAGTTGCCACTTTAGCTAAGTTAAATGTGTATTTCTAAAACAGTTAGTTTGAGACAGTTGAGTTATCTTACATTTGAGTTCTTTTCTTAATGCTTTAAGTCCTCTACTGAGTAAGTAAGTCAGGTCAAGGGTTCGTTTGGGGCCAACAATGGTTTTCGAGTGTCAGTCCCGCCCAGGGTGTTGGATCAGGGCATAATAAACTTGGTATCAGAACATAGAGTTAAAGAGTCCTAAGGAGTCTATGAAGCCGTGTCTGTAGAGTCTTATTTATTAGTGTGAAGCGCGCCACATCTATAATTAGGAGGCTGTGACACTTAGGAACTATCTCACTTCTTTTACACTCATTTCATATGATAGAGTTCATCTCTATACAGTTTCTTTCTAACTCGTGCTTGTGCGTAACCGATTGTGAGCTGGGTTTGTTTGATGAGGCCTTCTTGGGGTGTTTCTTTCCCCGTGAGCTAAGAGAAGAAAAGGTACGAGAGTTCCTCACTTTTAAGCAGGATTCTTTGAGCGTTCATGAGTATGTGTTGAAGTTCACCTAACTATCATGTTATGCTTCGGATATGGTTGCGGATATGAGGAGTAGCATAAATCTGTTTGTTGCTAGGTTGTCTCGTCTGTCAAGTAAGGAAGGTAAGGCAGCCATGCTAATAAGTGACATGGACATAGCAAGGCTGATAATCCATGTGCAACAAGTTGAGGAGGACAAGCTGAGGGATTGCAAAGAGTTTAAGAATAAGAGGGCTAAGACATCAAGGAATGAGTCCAGGCATCAAAAGAGTAATGCGAACCGATCTTCTTTCCAACATAAGCAGAAGAGACATGCTCCATCATCTGCTAGTGCACCTGCACCAAAGAACAAAAGTGAGTACAATAGTCAGAACTTCAAAGCTAGACCTACATAGTCTCAAGGTAGTGTTGCACAAAGAGGTAATGGGACTCCTGCATGTGCTAAGTGTGGTAGGAAACACTCAAGGACGTGTCGTGATGGCTTCACTGGCTGCTTCAAGTGTGGCCAGAATGGTCATTTTATGAGAGAGTGTCCTGAGAACAAGCAAGGTAATAGTAATGAGGGCAATAAAGCCCAGTCTTCTTCAGTTGATACGCCAGACAGAGCTGCATCTAGAGGAGCTACTTTAGGGGCAGGCGGATGAGGAAACTGTCTTTATGACATCACTAGTCGCAAGATTCGCTAGATGTTGTCACTGGTATGATCTAAGTCTTTAACTTTAATGTTTATGCTTTGCTAGACCCAGGAGCGAGTTTATCCTTTGTAACTCTGTATGTTGCGATGAATTTTAATGTTCTTCCTGAGCAATTTAGTGAACCCTTCAGTGTTTCTACACTTCTTGGTGAGTCTATTCTAACAGAGAGAGTCTATCGTGATTGTCATGTTTCCATCAATCACAAGAACACCATGGCTGATTTAGTTGAATTAGACATGGTAGATTTTGATGTCATTCTTTGTATGGACTGTCTTCATGCCTGTTATGCCTCAGTTGATTGTATAACTCGACTTGTCAAGTTTCAGTTTCCAAATGAGCCAATCTTAGAGTGAAAAAGTAGTTCAGCAATGCCTAAGGGTCGTTTCATTTCGTACCTAAAGGCGAGAAAGTTAGTTTCCAAGGGGTGTGCCTACCACTTAGTCCGAGTTAATGACTCTAGAGTTGAGATACCTCTTATTCAGTTAGTTTCAGTAGTAAAAGAGATTCCAAATGATCTTCCCAGAGTCCTTCCTGAGAGAGAGATAGACTTCGGTATAGATGTTCTCCCAGACACTCGTCCTATATCTATTCCGCCATACAGAATGGCACCAGCAGAATTAAAAGAGTTGAAAGAACAGTTGAAATACCTCCTTGATAAGGGCTTTATTCGACCAAGTGTCTCACCTTGAGGCGCTCCTGTCTTGTTTGTGAGGAAGAAGGATGGTTCCCTTAGGATGTGTATAGATTACCGTCAGTTTAACAAGGTTACCATTAAGAATAAGTATCCTTTTCCAAGAATTGATGATATTTTCGATCAGCTTTAGGGTGCCACTTGTTTCTCTAAGATAGACCTCAGATCTGGCTACCATCAGTTAAGAGTAAGGGAATGTGATATTCCAAAGACAGCTTTCAGAACCCGTTATGGTCATTATGAGTTCCTGGTTATGTCCTTTGGTTTGACCAATGCACCTACAACATTCATGGACCTTATGAATAGAGTATTCAAACCTTATTTAGATATGTTTGTTATCGTATTCATTGATACATATTAATCTATTCGAGGAATGAAGAAGATCATGCTAGTCATCTGAAAATAGTTCTCCAAACTCTAAGAGATAGAGAGGTGTATGCCAAGTTATCTAAGTACGAGTTTTGGCTTGAGTTTGTGGCATTCTTAGGACACATTGTGTCTGGAAAGGGAATTAAAGTTGATACTCAGAAAATAGAGGCAGTGCAGAATTGGCCTAGACCCACATCTCCAACTGACATTAGGAGTTTCTTAGGTTTGGCCGGCTATTATAGAAGGTTTGTGGAGGGGTTCTTATCTATTTCATCCCCTTTGACCAAGTTGACTCAGAAAATAGTGAAGTTTTAGTAGTCTGAAGCTTGTGAGAAAAGCTTTCAGGAATTGAAAAAGAGGTTGACTATTGCCCAAGTATTGACCTTACCAGAAGGTACGCAAGGCTTTGTTGTATATTGTGATGCGTCCAGAGTTAGTTTGGGTTGTGTGTTAATGCAGAATGGCAAAGTTATAGCTTATGCCTCTAGACAGTTGAAAGTTCATAAGAGGAACTACCCAACCCATGATCTAGAGTTGGCTGTCGTAGTATTTGCTTTGAAAATATGGAGTCATTATCTTTATGGTGTTCATGTGGATGTGTTCACCGATCACAAAAGTCTTCAGTATGTGTTTAGTCAGAAATAGCTTAATCTCAGGCAAAGGATGTGGTTAGAATTACTCAAGGATTATGACATGAATATTCTTTATCACCCATGTAAGGCTAATATTGTTGATGATGCCTTGAGCAGATTGTTTATGGGTAGTACCGCCCATTTTGAGGAAGATAAGAAAGAGTTAGCAAAAGAGGTGCATAGACTTGCACGATTAGAGTTCGACCAATGGATTCCACAGAAGGAGGAGTAGTGGTGATGAATGGGGCTGAATCATCATTAGTGTCAGAAGAAAAAGAGAAGCAAGACCAAGATCCTTTATTGCTTGAATTAAAGGCAAGTGTTCATAAGAAAAAAGTGATGGCTTTTGAACAAGGGGTAGATGGTGTTTTGAGGTATCAAGGTAGATTGTGTGATTGATTTCAAGGGTAATTGGGATGATCACCTACCTCTCATTGAGTTTGCTTACAACAATAGTTCCCACTCTAGCATCCAGATGGCTCATTATGAAGCTCTTTATGGGAGAAGATGCAGATCTCCTATTGGATGGTTTGAAGTTGGTGAATCTGGGTTGATAGGACCAGACTTAGTTCATCAAGCTAGGGAGAAAGTGAAAGTGATTCAAGAAAGGTTGAAAACAGCGCAAAGTCGTCACAAATCCTATACTGATGTTAGGAGAAGGGAGTTAGAGTTCGAAGTAGATGATTGGGTTTACTTGAAAGTTTCACCCATGAAGGGTGTTATGAGATTTGGTAAGAAGGGGAAACTTAGCCCCCGGTATATTAGTCTTTACCGGATATCAAAAAGGGTTGGAAAGGTAGCTTATGAGTTAGAGCTACCACAAGAGTTAGCAGTGGTTCATCCGGTATTTCACATTTCCATGTTGAATAAGTGCATGGGAGATCCTTCATTTATCATACCAACTGAAGATATTGGTATCAAGAATAGCTTACCATATGAGGAGATTCTGATTCAGATTCTAGATCGTCAGGTTCGCAAGTTGAGGACTAAGGAAGTAGCATCAGTCAAAGTTCTTTGGAGGAACCAATTTGTTAAGGAAGATACTTGGGAAGCTGAAGAAGATATGAAGAAGAGGTATCCACATCTCTTTGAAATCGGAGAAATTCCAGATCAAGGTACTAATTCTCTTCTTAGTACTCTTTAATTTATAAGTTGGCATGTTGTAATTGCATTACTTGTTGGGTGTTTGAGTTGAATGTTAGATGTTGAACCCTTATCCTACTAAGAGTAATCTCATTCGAGGATGAATGTTCCAAGGGGGGATATTGTAACATCTCACTAATTGAAAGAATTAGAAATAGTTAGAATTGGAAATAGTCATTTTTGGAAAGAATAAAAAAATCTGGAAAATTTGTTAAGTATGTCAAGTTGAGTTTTTTGGCCAACTTCAAACGACCATAACTCCTATCTCAGGATGAGTTAGGTGTGCTTCCAGATACCGTAGGAAATATTTTGGAATTATTTTTCCAACGCCGCTGAGTTTGCGCGATTTCGAGTTCGTATGAGTGAGATTTGCCCATTGAAAGTTGAATTGTGCAATTAAGGAAAGTCTAATCCGGGTTTTAGAAGGGCATTATGGTCTTTTCCATACTCCATGACTTAATTTTGTTTTTGGTAATTAATTGGGGTCAAGACTGATATGATTCAGTTTACGCTTTTAGAATATTGAGTTAGGGTTTTAGAGAAGAGAAAAAAAAAAGAGGAGAATAGAGGAAAAGGAGCAAGAATCGTTAAGATCTTCAAGAATCGCTTGTGGATTTCGTCAAGGGGTGATCCCTACAAGGTATGTGAGTTCACACAGCGTTGGGTTCGTTCACCCACGCACCAAACATGTTTATTTCAGTATGATTTTCTTCCTAAAAGATCAAGACTTTGATGTTCTTGAGTTATATTCTTGAATTGCTTTCGTTCTTGAATTTGGGATGAGATTGAGGAGTTCTGAGAGTTTAAGGTCGATTTTTAGATTTGTTTTGAGTTAGATTCTTGTGTACATACACTGGGTATCTGAATATAAAGGGAATTTGAGAAAAAGAACTGAGTTTAGGCGAATTGGGGTCAGAAAACGAAGAAGGAAAAAGTCGGCAAAATCTAGGTACCAGGTCTGTGTCGCGGACCTGTTCCTTAGATTGGGAAAATCCTCCCTCACGTTGTGGAGCGTACACGGACCGTTCTACCTCAAAAAAATTATTTTCACGACGAAAAATTTAAATACATCTCCACGTCGCGGACTAGTTTCTAGACAGTGATTTCTTGATCTTTTCTCATGTTTAACTATCTAAAAACAGTCCTAAACATCATGAGATCTTTCCTATCACAAATCACAATCCTTGAATCCATAATTCAGTTCAAGGAAAGTTAAGATTCAAGTCAAAAGAAGTTAAGAGCCAAGTCAAGAGAAGTTCATAGAGTCTTCCAAAAGTCTTTTACAAATATTTTAACTTTGTTTTAAGACTTGAGTTTTGAGTTGAGTAAAGAGTAAAGTTTGAAGTTCATTTCTTCAAAAGAGTATATCGGTACTGTGTATTCGCAAAGAGTAAAATGTTTTCACATTTAAAGAAGAAAGGAAACCTTGATTTTCAAAAGAGCCTTTGAGCTAGTTTTCAGTTAAAGAGTAAATATTTTCACATTTAAAGAAGAAAGGAAACTTTGATTTCCAAAAGACCCTTTGAGCTAGTTTCAGTTAAAGAGTAAATGTTTTCACATTTGAGCAAGAACGGGAACATCGATTCCAAAAGGGCTTTTAAGCTATGTTTTGAGTAATTATCTC
Source organism: Solanum acaule (assembly GCA_036250505.1). Classification (NCBI taxonomy): domain Eukaryota; kingdom Viridiplantae; phylum Streptophyta; class Magnoliopsida; order Solanales; family Solanaceae; genus Solanum; species Solanum acaule. Next base: position 1,622 of record JAJOOR010086452.1, on the reverse strand, counting down.
AAACCAAAGAAAGAAGTTATGTTTTTAAACATATGAGCTAGTATATTTTTGGAGTAGTATTGAGCACCGATATGGGGGAGATTTTAGATAACTCACAGCCCCCATAAACCATGTAGCCATCATGGGTAGAGAGGATCATACTTTTTAGATGACTCATCAGTGCTTTTTAGCATAGACTAGTGGATCCACTTAGTTAAGGCGTTCTATATAACGGCAAAGTATAGGACAGTTCTGGCAGCGTGGCCAAGACGTTATATCACCACTTACGCCCATAGTGGTGGTTGTCGATTAGAGAAACTCCCACATAAAACTATATTACTTTATAATATGAGTAAAGTTGAGTTTGTTATCGCATTTTCTTTAACAAACTAAGTTGTTTTCTACTGTTTTAAAGGCTTTCTATATATTGCATGTGTTTTATTGCTTTATATTGAGTTAAGTTGTTAATGAGTTGAGTAAAGCCAAGGTAAGCATTTCTTTCAGATTTCTTTCAAGCTTATGTTATGTTTAGTATTCCCCTCTCATACTCGTACATTTAATGTACTGATGCCATTTGGCCTGCATTGTTTTATGATGCAGACACATGTAACCAGGATTAGCATCCAGTGCATCGTTCATCCAGTTGAGCACTTAAGAGTCTGGTGGTGAGCCTCTTTGCTTTTTGGAGGATCCCTTTTATTGCTTTCAGTATTTTAGTTCATTAGGATGTCGTGGGTCTTGTCCCGACGTCCATCTCAGTTTTAGAGGCTTCATAGATAGACAGTCAATTAGTTCATTTGTCTTTACCTTATTATTGGTTTATGTTCAGATTTGAGTTGCCACTTTGGCTAAGTTAAATGTTTATTTCTAAAACATTATGAGTTTAGTTTGAGACAGTTGAGTTATCTTGCATTTGAGTTCTTTTCTTAATGGTTAAAGTCTTTCACTGAGTAAGTAAGCCAGACCAAGGGTTCGCTTGGGGACAACAATGGTTCTCGAGTGCCAATCCCGCCCGGGGTGTAGGCTCAGGGCGTGAACCAAAAACCTTGGCCTTTTTAACTAGATACATATAGCTCACGTAGGTGATGCACCTACTTGGTACTTTGGACTGGTCAATAAGTCAAAGTAGGTGATGCAACTACTTGTCACCTACTAGCTTAGTTAAGTCAAGCAAGCAGGTCACTTATTTTATTCCATTTTCTAAATATTAATCTCTTTTTCTTTAACTTAGCACTTAACTTTAAAGTTTAAGCTCAATTACCACCTTACCGTCTCAAGTTTAAATATTTTCGTTGGAGTTATAACTTGCAGTACACATGCTTAAACGTGCAAGACATCACATCACCTTCTGAGATAGTTTAAACCAACACTAATCATATAAGAAAGATGGTCTCTCACCTATACTATAAAGCTATGTCAAATATCACAAGAATAGAACAAGCATATGGGTAATATGGGTTGTTACACTTTAGGGAGCGGTGCCTCGAGGCGGGAGGTGGGGTGGGGATGGGGGGAGACCAAGGTGCGGTGCCTCGAGGTGGGGTGGGCTCGGGGGGGAGTGCCTCGAGGTGGGGGGTGGAGGGCCTCGGGGGACAGTGCCTCGACGCGGGGGTGGAGGGGACTCGGGGAGCGGTGCCTCGAGG
>JAJOOR010086449.1:0-12729 GCA_036250505.1 Solanum acaule | reverse complement strand
TAGTTTTCTTCTTGGAACGTTGATGTTTTGATCTCTTAAATCGAGGATGAGAGCAAAATTTGCAATTGATTAGTTCACTGTCCTCACGCCAATAAAGCTTACATCCATTTTTGCAACAATCAATCTTCTCGACTGGCAAGCCTAATCCTCGCATTAGCTTTTTAGTACCATAGAAGCTATCGATCATTTTGTTATCACTTGGCATCAATTTTGATATAAACTGACATAACTCATCATATAACCTTTCCGAAAAATGATGTTCTGCCTTAAGATTCAACAAACGAGCAACAACAGACAATTGTGTATGTCCATGTGGATTTCCTGTCCAAATCTCTTGTTCTGATGCTTTGAGCATATCATAAATATGTTGTGTTGTTGGATTTGGGTCCTCTTCCACGTTACCATTATAAGAAGGCCCAGCAACATCAAAAACCATTGACCGGAATGCATTATGGGATTGAGGATTAACGGTTTCACCAGAAGCTTCTTCTTGATGATCATTAAGCACACTTGAATTTGAAATATAACTTTCTCCATGGTAATACCAATGATAATAATCCGGTACAAAGCCATAAGTTCCTAGATGTGTCATAACTGTAAACTCAACCAAAATATTTTTATTTCGACACTTACGATGATTACAAGGACATCTTAACTTCTCACCATCCATGCATTGTGGATGTCTTTTAGCAAATGCAACAAAGTTCTCAACTCCATCAATAAACTTTGGATTTATGAATCCATCATCCAGTATTCTAGCATACATCCACTCACGATCAGAGTTACTCATATTATATACTTTGACACAAATAATAAATGTGTTAAAACTTACATGATGACTACTAATTTTTATACAACACTAGAACCTAGAGGTAGCAAAATATAATGAATTCAAATTCATAAACAATCAGTTAATCATCAAATGTTATAGTAGTTAGTGTTGTACAATTTAAATGCACACTAGAAATAGTGTACTATTTTATTTTAAATAATACTACATGTCAAGGTTATCATGTAAAAACAAATATGCCAAAGATGTATTCAATTTATAAGCTTCATTCTACTCGTACGCCACCAATATCTTTTTTAGTGATTTAATTACTACGAAGAAGAAACTAACCTTTAGCAAATGTGATAATATGTTTTGTTTCCTACTTGGTCACATAAAATAAATGCTTTAAGATGTAAATTATCCTCTTACCTAACTTAAGCAATGATAGAAACACCAATGTAGAAATCTTCCAGAAACTAATGGACATAAACGAACTACCTGAAAAAGTTTATAGAACAAAAGAGAATGAGATGAGAATTGATGTAAAAGAGAGAATTTTCTAATAAATTAAAAGCACGAGTTGATGAAGATTCTTTTTTCTCTTTAGAATATACATAATTACATTGTTCTTTAGGAACAAGCAAATAAATAGGTGTTTAGTCATTAACAGATTGACATATGAAAACAAAAAATAGTATTCATGAAGTTGAAAAATTGTATTGAAAATTGAAATTGTGTTTGAACATGCATTTGACTTTAAAAAAAGAAGTTGAAGTTTTGTAAGTGAGTGAAAAAAATTCAGTTCTTCAAATTTGAAACATTCACCTTCAAAAACAAACCAAATCGTTCTAATCTATAACCAAAAAAAAATTTTGAATTTTTTTTTGTTATCTAACAGGACCTAATAAATGCAACAAGAGAATGCAATTCATCAAAATTGAAGCTAAGACCAACCATACATATGAATTTTAGATTAGCAATGACAACTCCAAATTTGTTTACTGTCCAAGAAAAACATAAAGAATATAAAAAATTGAAAGAATAACAACACTATAGAGAAGATACCAATCATCAAAAAAGTTGTGAATTTTAGCACATCAATGACAAAATCTAATGGCAACATGCCTCCACTAAAGCTTGTTGTATGTGTAAATCTGCGGTAACCCATATGAATACACACACATAAAAAAAATTAAAACTTACACCCAAATCAGGTAGGTAAAGGATCCAATTTAATAATTTGATGAATACCCATAAAAAAGAGCTATATAATAGTGAAGAGTATAATGGACCCAATATCAAAAACTAAAAATTATTCACTTTATAACATCGATTCAAGAAAAATAGGGACGAATCTCAGCAAGAGTATAAAGAATCAAAATTTTGTTCATTGTAGATAAAATGAAAAGAAAAGATTCATACCTACGAGCAATATAGCAACGGAATCAAAGTTTAGATGAGTTCCAAATCACAACTATAGTGTTGAAAGAGTGAGAGGTAGAAGAAAGGAAGAACACCCATTGTAGTTCTCTCACTTCTCTCTTGAACCCTAATTTTCTAATGGAATAAAGGAGTTAAAGGTGGGAAAAACTAAAAGTGCTGAAAATTTTGGGGGAAAGTTTAAAGGTGATCTAATATTTTTTAAAATTTTCGCGGAAAAAATGGTTCATTAAGTTAAAGATTTTATAATTTGTTGTCTTTTTATTAAATTGAGACGGAATGTAAATCCGTCATAATTTTTGTGATGATTTTGTGACGACATATATTCATTTAGTTTTATTGCTATCATTTTGTGACGGAAATGTTCTGTCACAAAACTTATATTAAATATTTGTTATAAATCTGTCACAAATCCGTCACTATCAGAATTTTAGTAGGTAAAAAAATTTATTTATATAAGATTAATCTATCACAAATCCGTCAAAATTCCGTGAGAATTTGTGACAGACTTCTCCGTTCCAAATATTCCGTCACAATTTTACTCTTTTCTTGTAGTGATTCAATTTAAATAAGTATTTGAGAAAAAATAGAAAGGAGCTCGATCCAATAGTTTGCATGCATTCCTGCTCTATAATATAGCTATTGCATCCAATTTAATATGCATTTATAGTATTAAATATTCTCGTGATCAAAGACATTTCTACAAAACTACTCCAAGCTAGGGGCGGCTCAACAGAGTATGTGGCCTAAAGTTAATTCTAAAAAAAAAAGCCTCAATATATTATGCTCATTTTATTTTATATATTTTTATTTGACTTGGCATGAAGTTTCAGATATATAAAAAACTTTCTAACATAATTAAATGTGTGTTTATAAAATATAAAAAATATTTTTTAATCGAACATGATATTTATTTAGAAATATTTTAAATTTCATGAGAAAATTTAATTTTCACATGATATATATGCTACTAAAAAATAGTGAAAAAAATGATGGATTGTGTTGCTTTATTGGTCAAAATCGACGAAAAAGCAGTGCAGTCCAGTTCGTTGCTTTTTTGCTCGACGATTTTCAAAAAGCAAACGTACGGCATCACAATAAAGCGATGGACATCATCATTTTGGGAGATTTTCAAATTTTTTTTTTTTGAATAACGCGACACCGTCGGTCGCTTTTTTGATTTTTCACTCTTTTAAAATTACAAAAGCGACAGACAAAGAGACTCTATTCGTCTTTTTTTAATTTATACTTTTTTAAAAAGCAGAAATACATCTCAAATCTTCGAAAGAATAGTTAAAGACTTTAAGGGCATGTTTGGAAACTCACTTGGTAATACGGATAACAGACAAGGGTTAAGAAACAAAAAAAAATTAGTACTAGCCGCGCTATTGGACTCGGCTCACCTCCAATATGCCTTTAATTTAATTATATTACCATTAATTCTAACTTATATTACATGTATTTGATTTAAATAAGAATTTGAGAAAAATAGAGAGGAGCTCAATCCAATAGTTTGCATGCATTCATGCTCTATAATATAGCTCTTGAAAATTTAATATGCTTTTATAGTATTAAATATAAACAAGTTACACAACACAACAGATCTGGCCAATACGATGCAATGGGTAGATGGAAAGATAGAATGATGTGGTGGTACCAAGGTTGTCGACAACCTATCGTATACACCTTGTCGAGCATTTAGCTTCCAGACAAGGACCCACGAGGGATACAAAGTCCATGTTGTTGATAGCATTAAATGATAGTTTTAGATGGGAAAATAATTGTCTGTTATTGACAATATTATGGTATGCTCATTCTACCTATGATTATAAAAATGGAGGGATGTCAAGGATCTATTGTATGCAATAGTCAGATGAAAAGTCTTGGTGTGTCTCTTTAGAGTATTCCTTGAGAACTTTAGCTTGTAAAAATGTTAGGAAAGCTAAAGGCTATTAGATGAGTTGGTTACCTTGAAGTCCATGAAATGGTTATAGTAATAGTCTTGAATATTATGTTGATAACATATGGATGAATGAATTATGCACTAAAAGTTTCTTGATTTGAACTCAAGGTTAGCTGAATGGGGTGGTAAGAAGAAGAAACATTCTTGAGATGAAGTTCCCTAAACAAATATAAGATTCGAACATTCATCTTGCGGGTAGAATCTTGTGAGTTTAGGTTAGGCTTGAACATTATGAGGACATGTTGTTAGACTCATGCTTGAATAGAAGTAGTCGCATGTATCCTTGTGAGGGTTATAAGTTACAGCTACTGAAGGGTAGTATTCCAGAGAAAAAGAGTAGTTGACAAGTGTTCCTAAGTTTAAAATTCAGTTGTCGTCGTATTGCTTAATGCATAGTAGAATTATTATTACCTCATGTTCATGGTACCCAGTTTTGTGTCAAGTAGCTTCAGATGGGATGTGGCCCATGTTCAATCTATATCGTTCATACTTTATGAACTCATATTAGTGTCTTTCATGAAATATGCCTATGATTCTTTCCTCTAAATATTGGAAAAGTTCCCTTTTCAAGTCTTACAGTGGCCAATGGAGGTCAAGTTCATGTCTTTTTTATGCTCTTCATGCCTATGCTAATTTTTTCTCTTAGCTCGTGTTTTTACATTCGTATCATTGATTGCTAGACCCTTATTTTTTATGTGATTCAGTTTATGCTATTATATACAGCACAACTAGCCCAAATAAGTTTTAGCTTACTATATCACATGTCTATTATAGCCTTAATCTTTATTTGAGGATGAATGATCCCAAGAGGGAGATAGCGTAATGAACTATAACTTCTAAGCAAAGATTCATACCATCTTCTCTATGCGTATAGGACCAAACCCGATGATTTATGAGTTTTACACATCTATTAAGGTCCTTTACTAAGTATGGTAAGTGTATAGGATGTGTGTTAGGGTCGTAAGATATCTCAAACACCAAGTCAAGTTCAAAGCATTCTTATTGGCTAATTTTTTGCATGAGTTCATATTAAGTTCCACTTCAAATGACTATATTTACTAGAATATAAAGATTTAGGTGGCCAATAACCTATCAAATTAAAGGTCTATGAGTCTTATTTTCAACGCCACCAAGTTTACATCAATCAGAGTTTGGAGTAAAAAGTTGTGGTGGTTTTATGGACTGAGAAATTCGGCGAAGAAACCTGTCCATTTGGTGACCTGCCGAATGATTTGGCGAATCACTGAATTACCTCACCGAAATGTTCCAAAAACCTTCAATCTATGAATATTTTAGAGACCTAAAGCCCCATTTGGCGATCCACCAAATATTTCCAGCAAGTAACCTCTGGATCGCTGATTTGGCCATTGGGATTCATTAAAAGATCATTTTCTTTGATTTTTATGGTCTTTTTACGTTCCCAAAAGGATACTCTTGAACTTTTACCCTCAATTAACTTTCCTAAGTCCATCTTATAACCTAATAACATCATTATACATATATCAACTCTCAAAATCCCTAATTCCCCTTCTTCTAAAGATCAAGAACTCCAAGAAAGTGATCTCTCCAATTTCGCAAGATCTAAAGGCTCCAAAGTTCAAGATTATTTTCAAGAATCCTAAGGTTTTCAATCCAATATTTCTTGTCCACACTTCGTCTCCAAGAAAATCATGTATAGAAGGACTTTTCAAGTTCAAGCTATAAGGTTCCAAGGCACCAAAATGAGTTCTTCCTTCTAAGTCTCATCTTCTCAAGTATGTAAGGCAGCAATGGGAGTATCCATTCACTCTCATGTCTAAAGTATTTTGATTCTTAAGAATTTTACAAGATTGTTAGAAGTAAAGCTAGAATTTTTATGAAATCTAGGATTTTTATGAAATTATGATCTTTCTTCAATAAGCTACATTTTCATTGTTTCACTTTGGTTTTGAAACCTTATGATACCGATTTAGCATGATTTTTATGTTCATTCAAATCCTTAAGGCTTTTAAGCATGAAAATAAGAATGATATGAATTACAACTTAAATACATGTTATTTTAAAAATATGACTTTTGTGTTTAGCTACATATATGATTCAAGATGATTTGTAGTTTTCATACCTATGAGCATGATATGAGTTACAAACTACATACAAGTTATTTTTAGGACATGACTTATGAGCTGAGCTTCATATATGATTCAAGATAATTAGTGGTTTTCATACTTATGAGCATGATATGAATATATGTTGTTTTGGAAGGACTATTTAGTATTGAGAAGACAACCCAAGTCCTATAACTATGCGCAACATAGGATTATGTTTCACCGCTTTGTCGATTGACCTTCTTGCCCTGAGAGGCTCAGATTAGTGGATTGATATATGTCACGATCCGAGCCTACACCCTGGACGTGGACGGCACTTGAGAACCATTATTGGTCCCCAAGTGAACCCTCATCCTGGCTGACTACAAGCGAAAGACTGACTCGAGCATATATAAATATCAAATTGAAAGAAACGTTTAAAATTAGTTTACTGAATCTCAAAACTGAACTGGATATACTGAGTATGATACATAAGTTTTAAATAAAACATTTGAAACTAAAAGACTCTCCAAAACTCTTTATCTATGAAGACTCTACTATATATAGATGAGTGTCGGGACAAGACACTCAACTACTCAAAATGCTACTAATACTAACAACTCATAAAAATGGATTCCTCCAAAAGCAAGAAGACCTCACTCGAAAACTGACAAGCGGATGAAGTGATCTCAACAGACTCTTGTTGAGGATGCTAAGAACCTTTATCTTCATCATTAAAAGATGCAGGTCGAATGACATCATTACATTAAATGTACGAGTATGTAATATAACTGCATAACAAATAACTGAACTAATAAGACTGCAATAGATAAAACATAAATTCAACTGAATATAAAGAAATAAAAAAGTAAAATCATTAAAACTTTACAAAAATACTTACTTATCTGTAAACTCAACATATTAAGTGATATAATAAAAATATATTTTTAACTCTATTTGGAAGATTCTCTAACCGACAACCATCATTATGAGCTACGTGATGATACAGCGTCATGGCAATCTGCTAGAACTTTCATATACCTTGCCGGGGTATAGAACACCTCAACTAAGTGGATCTACTAAGCAATAAGGATTCATCTAAAAAGTATGATCCTTTACCCATGTTGGAATACATGGTTTATGAAGATTTTGAGTTGTCTGAACTCATCCCCATATCGGTACTCAATACTACTCCCAATAATATACTCATGCTCAAATGTATAAAACATACTCTTTCTCTATTTTGAAGTAATTACTCAAAATAACCTCTTAATAGAGGTAACTGCTCTGAAATATCTCTGAACTCATTAACTCATTTAGAAATCAAAGTTTCTATTTTCTCAATGTAAAAACTAATACCTTTAGGAAATACTTAGTTCCCTTATACTGTTACTCAATTCATATTTTAAAAATTTCTCAAAAATCATAGTGTGATCTAATCATTGATGACTCGGGAAGTCATACTGCATAAACATTGATGGCATATCTAGATACCATACTGCTCAAACATTGATGGCATACTCGATTGTTATAATAATCATGTTTTAAAACTCTTTCTCAAAACTCATCTTTGCTTTCTCAAAAAATCAGTTTAAGACCAAAAAGTTTGCTCTAAAAGATTTTCAATAATTATAACTCAAAATAGGGTTCATGCTGAAATATAGACATGAACAAATCAACTCAAGGATCTCAATAACAATATAGAAACTCAATACTCAGAACTCAAGGACTCAAGAACTCAGAACTCGGAACTCAGCGATACTTCTCATCTCAAAAATACTCAATTCATAGGGTTCATGTTGAAATATAGACATGAATGAATCTACTCACGAATCTTAATGCATAACACATAGCAATTCAATAATTAGGAATAGAATTTCAAAAAGAATCAAGAACTCAAGAACACAAAATCAACTCATCTCAAGAATACTCAAATATATGGATAGAAACCTAGATTACTCTTTTACTAGTTTAAAAGTAGATGTAGGGAGTGAGAACGGACTAGTCCAATACTATGATAGCCTTCCATACCTAGAAGAACAAGGTTCTTGAAGTATCTTGAATAAGAACTTGATTAGAAACCTTGAAACCCTAGCTTGATGGTAAACAATCAAGAAAACCTTTCTTGAGATTCTTGAATTAGTTTCTTGAATTCTCTATGTCCAAGAATTATGATTTTCATTAGTGATTCATAATTGTATTGAGGAATTTGAGTTGGAAAGAATAGAATTCTTGGAGAAAGATTTACCTTGAAGAAGAATCTTGAATATAGTCTTCTACTTTGATTTTTCCTTAGGGTTTTGTCTTAGGGTTTGAGAGAGAAGAGAATGATGAATCAAGGGATGAAAATCTGACTATTTTGGGTCTTTAATTAGTCAAGAAATTCATTTAGGGTTTTCATAGATGTAAAAAGAGAAAAATGACCCTTTTTAATGATTTCCCGTTGGCTAATTCATCACTACATTGTATCAGGTTACTTTCTACTCAAAACTATTGTTGCGGAATTGGTGGCATTGGAAAGAAGATTCAAATACCTTCAATTTGATAGGTAATAGGCCACATAATTATTTATATTCTAAGAGATATAGTCGTTTGAAATTGACCCAAAGAGAATCCTACATCAAAACTTAATCGGTAAGGAAACTTTCAACTCAACTTTGTGCTAGGAGTTTCTAGTGATCTTAATTGATATCCAAAATCATTCCCACACTAAAGAATATACCTTTACACATATGGGCAATTTAAGAATCACCCTATATGACCCTACATGTAAATAAGAATAGTTTTGGGGTCTTACAATATAGATATGATATGGTTCTATACTTTGGCAAGGTATAAGGCAGCCCTCCCAACTGGGTTAGCTGTTGGACATCATGATCTCACATGGTGTATGTCGATTATAAGAAACTCCCCAATTTATGCATCTTTTACGATATCCCCTTAACTTCATATGAGGTATATTAAGTATGTTATTTTACATTATGATTACGCAAGGCTACTTATTTAAACTCAGCTTTATGCATATGCTTTTGAAAGAAGGTCTTAATACAAATATTTATGCATGAGTTTCAATTGCTTATTTTTAGTCCCACGATTATCACTCTACTTTTTAGAACTTTATTCCATTATTTCCTCCTTATACTTTATATGAGTATGTTGTGACACATACTTTTCTTTGCGTTGCATCCTTTTATGATGTAGATTTCGGCATTCGTATTCAGACTCATGGCTAGTAATGTTACAATATTTCCAGTGTGCCCTCCTCATTTGGGGACTCTATTAATTTATGTTATTAGAATTTTCTTCATGTTGTCTTTGGTTTTGAGGTAGCTGGAGGCCATGTCCCGACATACTTTTGTTTTCAATCGAACTAGTAAAGGCACATTTCAGACAATAGAAATGTGATATCATAGATTTCTTTCTCAATTCAATTATTCAGTCATGTATTTTAACTCCGATTAGTTCTTCATGTTATTCTTTGATATTCTATTTTACTCGAAAAATGAAATAAAAGAAAAATGACTTGTTTTCGAAGAATCGATTAAACTTATGATTTAAGAGAAATCAAATTTCCAAAGAAACAGAGTCGCCACATAATTTTTTAGTAAAAAATCAAGAAAAAAACACTCCAGGCTTTCAAAAGACTTAAACAGATAAAATCAATTGAAAATAAAAGGGTTCGAGTTCAATGTACATTCCGAGAAGGTGTTAGGCCCTCGGAATGTCCGCTAACTTGCGGTTGACCGGCGATTTGACTAAAATGACTTTGACTAATTTTGAGAAAACATTAACTAAGTAAGAAAACTCATGTTTTATTATTATTTATCTATTTTATTATTATTATTGTCATTTTAATTATCTTAAGGGGAAATGAACTAAATAGGAATTTTTCTAAAGGGAAATAATTTAAGTGACAAGACGGATAATAAAAATAAAGGTTAGTATAAAATATAAATATTTTAATTTGAATATATAAAAAAAGTGAAATGGCTATCTTCAGAAATTTAATTAAATTAAACCATAAAATAAACAAAGTTAGTCAAACAACATAATATAAATAATAATAGAGGGAAAATAAATAATTGGACTTGGACTTTTGGCCCACCTGTCCTAAGTCTACAACTTTGCCAACAATCATCGGTTTCAGCCCATTTGCCCCTTGGACCCGTTGAAATTTCATTTGGGGGCTTTGGCCCATTTTTCATTCCCAGATGATATACACCAAGTGTATATAAGATGTATACGCCATGTATACAACTTGTTCTTGGACTCCTGCACCTGCAATTTTATTCGAGCTCCGTATTTCTGCATTTCTCAATCTGTAATTTCACGTTTTGACCTGTATATTATATTTTCCGACTATATACCAATGTATACAGCAGGTATATCAGCCTGTTTTTTACTCTTTCGGAGCTTGAAATTTTAATTTCCAGCATTATCTTGTTGCTTTCAACCTATACACCAGTTTCGCTGACCCAATAATGAGGTTGACTCGAATAAGAAGAGAAAATTTGGGCCTTTACGACCCAAATCTAAATACAGGAGGAATAGATAAGTCCGTAAGGACCCAAGGTAGATTTACATACACATAAAATAATTGTATTAGCCAAGGAAATAAGACATAGAATCATAGATTAAAAAAATGACACAAATAAATAAGTCATGTTGGCATGCTTACTGGAATCATACCAAAGAAGAAAACAAACAAATTTCACACCAATATAAACTTGGAACAAAGCAAGAAAGGGTTTAAAATAAATATAGCAACATCGTTCCAAAAGACTTTTGTTCAACAAATTGAGGAAAAATATAACTTAAGTGTTCTACTTTAAAAAAAGAAATAAATTATTAAGCTAATCAGATTACTGCTTCCGATCATGATAAAGCACACAAAGAAAACTTGAAACTCAAATGTTATCCACTAATATGAGAAACACTTAAACTTTTAGGAATAAACTAGAGAACTCAAGTCTTGACAAAGGAGGGAGATTTCAAAATCATAATATGAAATATGATTTGGAGCAAAATTAGTCTCCATGAAATTTAAGAAGATCAGGACAGCAGTAAAATAAAGATAAAATACTCAGACTTTCAGCTATGGCCACATGCAAACCAAGGAAAAGAACAAAACGAGATGAAGAGGAAAAGGCATGATTTACGTTTTGGAAAAAGTGACAGCATATTCTAGCGATTAATGGACAGACTTCTCAATTTTGTTTTAGTTTAAGAAGAGAACAAACCAAAGCAGACATACTACTCAAACCGGACTCTCATATTTCAAATAAACTAGAAATTGTTAGCACCAAGAAAGGACCTGTCATAAAAAATCTAATAACGACTTAAGAAAGAAAACTGAATCTTTTCCTTTAACTTAGTGATCAAGAAGATGCATTAACTACATCCCTAATCACTTGGTTCATTGGGCAATCTCACAATACAGGAAATGGAGATGTTGGCTCACATAAAAGAAATGGAATCAAAACAAAGTAAAGAGGATCTCAATGAATAGACCCCCCGTAACACCCCGAAAATGCTAACAAGAGTCACATGTCGATAAACCACTGCTTAATTATTACAATAGGTTTAATTCTCATTTTGGGAACTTGAAATAACGTTATATTTGCAAACTTGTTTAAAATAATTGTCATCGTAATTTAATGTATTGTATGGGGGTATTTGCGTAATGTTTTAATTAGAAATATGTATAGATTTAAAAGGAGGTGAAGGATATATATATAGGTGTATATGTATGCATTTGGGCAGCACACAAGTATTTGGGCAGCCAACTTTTATGGACAGTTGTGTATATGATAAGCACCTCTTGTGTTACTATATTTTGACACCTCCTCTTAGGAAATTCGTCTCACCTGAAGTATAAGTCCCTAAGAACATTATCTAACCTGTTGTTCTTGAAGATCACAAGAGAAAATCTTGGTCCTTTTGGCTGGAAATCGAGTTACACTCTTCTTTTTGGTTGTATATCCTTGTGTACAAGTTGAAGACTTTGATACGCTGCTAGGTCTACAGTTTGACTCGTGGAAGTTTTGTTGGACTATTTTTGTGCTAAAGAACTGAGGTTTGTGTATAAACTTATACTTGTACTCTTTTTACCTGCTGGTATATCTGAAAGTTATCTTGGTACCTTGGTTACCTCTTGTCACTTTGCATTGTCGTATTGGTATTCTTTAATACATTAAAGACGCTTATGTAACTCGCCCACTTGTACAGATTGTTTGATCACTTAGCACTCTTGTTGGGACCTTGTCCTTCTTGTGGCTGTGACTTTGTCACTCTTGGCATGCCTCTTGGTTCGGATCATTTGCCATCTTGACTCTGGATTTTTAGTTCATCTTAAGAATGTAAGTTGTCCATTTTAAGTACGAACTAGGAACCCATTTTTTAAATATGGTTCTTGGTTCTCTTGATTATTGGGTTTTGACCCTTCTTGATACCTGCTCGTGCTTGGTGTGACGACATGATGTATATATTGG
>JAJOOR010086448.1:0-20736 GCA_036250505.1 Solanum acaule | reverse complement strand
ATCCCTCCCAGAACCTGGAAGTCACTAGTACAGAGCTACTACAAAATGAGTACAAGTCCCAAAAGTGGACAACAAAGATTGGACTGTCTCGGAAGGTAAAAGACAAGTCTATATATACAGATGGAGACTGAAATAGTACAAAACGCTGTGTGCTCACTCCCATCTCCGGATCAGTCTGCTCCAAGCTCGATCAACGCTGGCTACTAGTGCCCGGACCTACATCACGAAACAGATGCAGAGCGTAGTATGAGTACCAAAACAACAGGTACCCAGTAGGCATCATAAGCCGACTGAACTTGAAAAGTAAAGGCAATATGAAAAGAAGGAATAACACAAACTGAAGTCAAGAACGAAAATCTAACTAACAATGGAATGCACACGAGTTTAGAAATAACTAACTGAAGCAATCTATAAGCTAACAACACCTAACTGGGGCCCCATCAGCCTAGAAGGTACACTCGTGCACAAGTTAAATAAAAACCCGAACGGACCCCCATAAGCCCGACGAGTACACAGAATAACTATAACTAAAGAGAATTGCATATGAGAACCCAAGTACGGAGAACACGAATCAGAACCTCAACCCCAATTAGTAAAATCTGACAGTACGGAGGTCGGACCTCGAACCGGATGCTCACTAGAAGTACCCAAGTAACCAATCACAAGTATCAAGTATCTGAGGCAGGAACTCTAACCGGATGCTCTATATAAGTATCTAGGCAATAGAGGCCGGAACTCTAATCGGATGCTCTATATAAGTATTTGGGCAATAGAGGCCAGAACTCTAACCGGATGCTCTATTAAGTATCTGGGTAATAGATGCCGGAACTCTAACCGGATGCTCTATATAAGTATCTGGGAAATAGAGGCCGGAACTCTAACCGGATGCTCTATATAAGTATCTGGGCAATAGAGGCCGGAACTCTAACCAGATGCTCTATAAAGGTGCCAATGTAGCTGCTGAAAGAATCTCAATCGATCTATTCTCATAAATTTCCATGGATCGCCGTCAACACCTAGCCAATCAATGTAAGTCCTTGGAACCAAATTGAAAATCAAATTCAAATTGCGAAGCAGAACTAGTGTCGCCGACGTAACTCTTGAAGTTGTAACATCGGGGAAATAAGGATAACTATCATCGGAGCAAACTTATCGCCTATGTAAGGCCCATACTATCAGGCTCAAGTCTGCTACAACAGTCTACAAGGATCTAAGCCTGCCGAGTGGCGTTGGGGTAAAACTAAGGCCTATCGGATCCGAATCATATATTTCTAAGCCAAGCCCTAGTCAAACCTAAACAAAGGCCCAAATGCTTCAACAAATAGTCATCGAGCATACAAGTACTCCACATAGCAAAGATGGACAATTAATAACACAAAGCATGCTCACAGTTACCCGATAATTCCTGAAATAGGCCGAAAACATGATTTCTAAACACCTATGCATCAATCACTACCAACCCAAATCCTAACTAATCAACATGCATTAACATTCTCAAGCTCAATCTAAGAGAGGGAAACCATAGCATACCTATAGGCCGATCACGCGAGCTCCAAAATCACTTCTCTAGATCTTTCCCTTTCCGAACGGTCTTGAAACGCTGCCACGCTATCAAAAATAGAGTCACAACGTTATCATGGTCGTTCAGACACTAAAATCGCAAGAAATGGGAACGGACCAATTTCGGGGTCAAAACGGGGAAAGTCGGACCCGCGTTGAAAATTCCGGAATTAACCCCAAAAATAAGTTCTTAACAGCTCCCTGAACTTGTGTGCCATGATGGGACACAATTCGGGGCTCAGAAACAACACAGTACCAACATACAACCAAAACCCAAATTTTCCTAATTCAGCATATTTACCAGAAACGGGCGGTATAAAGTAAATTCTGACAACACCACAATGTGCTCCTCAAAAAACCACTCAAAATGGACTCATGAATCGGTGAAATCAGACCTAAAATGGATGAGAAAACAAGTCTAAAAAATCCCAACATCAAGCTCACATAAAGGAGGTTGTGACAGCAGGTATTTTGTGAATTTACCTCGAACGGGGACCCTAAATCAGATTTCGAGCTCACCAACGAGTTGTCCTCGAAAAATCTCACAACTTTGCCTTTTGAATAGCCCAGATTGGAGCTCCAAAGCTCAAGTTATCTCACTTTAAAGAAAATGAGGAATAAAGCTAAGTTGGGGTTTTAAAAAGGGTGAAACTGGTCGTTAAAACCCAAAAGTTAGTCGTTAAAGGACCAAACTCTGGTCACTAAAGAGCTGCACCAGATCTCAGCTTTGGCTAAATCTTCAAAGTCTCTGACGGGGTGCTCGGAATTCGTTCGGTACCCGATAAAAATAAAACAAATATGCTACCCTACTAAATTTGATATTCCAGACTCAACGGCGCAGTCAAAATTTCCATCAGAGGTCATCTCGATAAAAAGTGGGTCCCACTTCCAAATGTCATTTTAACCAAAATCCACTGAGGGGCTCGAGATGAGTTCGGAGGCCTCGGGAGTCGAACGAAAGGTCGTTCTAGACCAAACTCGACATTCCGAAGCTAACCGCGCTGACGGAATTTTCATTCGAGCGCGTTTTCCAAGAATATTGACCAATGTCAACCTTAGGCCAAATTTCAAAGGTTAAAACGCCTAATGGTCTAAACTCGCATCGAAGGCCTTGATACTCGTGCCAACCATGCTACTAGCCTAACTTGGCTATTCCGAAGCTGATGGAACCATCAGAATTCCATTATGAGGGCGTCTTCTTGAACTTTTGAACGAAAATGATCGTTCAAGGTTCATAAGCTCTTAAATACTAAAACTCGCCCCATAACCAAACGAACGACCAGGTGACCGAACTGTCAGTCCCAGCAAGTCATAAATGACTTGGGGTCGCTACAGGAACGCTCTAAACGACACATAGAAGGCAAGATACAGAAATGACCAGGAGGGTCATTACACTTACTCAATTCATATTTGAAAACTCTTTCTAAAAAATATATCAAAATCATATTGTGATACTAGTTTCTGGACACAACGCACCTGTACCCATCTAAATTGACATAAATTGTTTCAAATTATCATTGTATTAAAAATGGTTTTATAATTAAATTACATGAATATCATTCTTTTTCAAACAAAAAATAATTCAAATATTTGGAATCTACTCTCGGATACCAATAACAAATTAAAATATGACAGCAAAGTATCTCTTCTCCAAATGAAATAATAGATGATAAGATTTAGTACATTTAAGTACTATAATTGTAAACACAAATTAATATATGTCTTATATCATATGTTAATTACATGCAAGACAAAGTTCAGAGAAAAGAAGAAAGATGAAAAATGAAAAGAATTTGATAGCTACTTCTTAGAGTTAATTAAAATAAAATGAAGGCTACAATGAATAATCAATATTAATTTTTATTTAGTATTAAGGGATCATATCAAGTATTGAATCCTACCAAGTTAATTTTTTTCAAAAATGAGCTTAGAATACAGAAACATAGCATCAACAGAGTGACAACTTAAAACATGAAATGGTATCAATAGTTGATACATTGAATAGATAAGGATAAACATTTATATCATTATTTCTTCCGTGAATTAAAGAATTTATTAATAATTTAATTATGCGTTACTTTCTCCATTTCAAATTATTCATCGTGTTTCAATCTTGTTAAACCCTTTCAGAAAAAATTGATAAAAAATGTAGTTTTATATATTCTATATTACATACCCCTTACAAAAAATAAACATAAATAAGTAATTAATAAAATCTTAAGAACAAATTAAATAACTTTTACTATCAATTAACATAGTACAATAATTTAATCGTTTAAAAGATCAAGTAAATTATAATTAATTTTTTTTTTTTACAAATTACATCACACAAGTATATTAGTAAAGAATCATGATCTTATATTTTGATGCATGACCCTTTATTTTACATTCAAAGAAGGAAATTATGTACTAAATAAAACATATCCTTCCTAAAGATCATTCACCTTTGTTCTCTAAAAAAAATGCTTTGTTTAAGTATACATAATTATAACTTGGTAATACATATATTAATCCTTTTGAATGAAGGTAATTTATCATTGTCGAATTATACTTTAATCAATTAGAATGGTATACATGCACTAAATGTATATACAAATTAATTAGCTATACAATAGACTTTATGTATACAAATTATAAACAACAAATTCATTTTGAATGAAAGTATTCTATCGCAATCGATGTAAACTTCAAATTAAATGTAAAAGTTCACATCTACTAATTCTATCACGAAGAGGACATTAATCATTTGTTTGTCAAACTTTAGAAGATAATCAGTACCTTAGTAATTAGACTTAGATGAGGAGGATAGGCTCCTCCATTAGCAAACCTTGCAGCTGCTTCATTTGCATAAGGCTGAGGGCTGAGGGAAACGATCACTCAGCTTCCCATGCACCTTCGTCATTAGGCCCATCAACCACCTCAATTTATGCTACCATGGCCTTGGTGTATGTGACCCCAACAAGATCACGATATGAAATTAGAGACAATATTGAGTGGCAAGAGGCGCAAACTTGTTGGTAAACCTGGTGACCTCGACGAAGCCACACAAGCTAACTGGTTTTTGCATTTTCTTTGAAACCTAGTGTAAAATATAGCGTTTGAAAAGCAAAAAATTGATATCCCTTCTCTAGACACAAAAATAAGGCTACGCGGTATGAACACCAACTACACCTATACCCATCAAGATAGACGGGACAAGCTGAATAATTACTTGTCTGTGGACAAATATTTCCAAATAACTAAGAGAAAACTTGGTGAACCACATCTTTACCAATAAAAAGAGAATATAAACTAAGAAACTTTAACAATATCTAGCAGCACATAAGTACTTACGAAGCATGGTCATAAGAACTGAGGATGCCTTCGTGATAGCTGGGACACTCTAGTCGTTTGCCTCAGCAGAATAAGCAATTGTTGCAAAACTAAGGAGCCCAGGCACTCGATCCGACAGATGACAAATGTAGGGATAATCAAAAAATTATAAGAGAATGTGTATAATCAATAGTTAGAATAGTGCAAATTAATCATGATATAAATGGAAGAGAATATTAACATTTTTTCTTGGATAACGTGATTTTTTGCTAATACATGAACCATATTAAATTGCTTGTAAATTTCAAAATAACCTTTGATATTCCAAAAAAGATCTGTTATTTTTTTTTCATTGAAACATTAATGATTGCGCGATAATTTAGTTTATATGCATAAGTTATTAGAGCAACAATGTTAATTTAATAAATGAAAAATGGTCATTTAATTTTTTTAGAAATATTTAATATTTAATTAATTAGTTTTTTATAAAAAAAAAATTAATGTAGGGGTAAAATGGTTATCCAATTTCGCAATTTGGGGCTTTCCACTTTTAATATATATATATATATATAATGATGATATAATATGATGATGATATGATGCTGATGATAATTAAATTAAATATACATATAGATTATAGATGATAAATATTATTAAATTAGATATTTTAATTAGGAATTAATCTGAGGAAGTGCAAAAGTCATTAACATTTTTATTAAAATGATACAATTTAACATTTAAATTAAATAATTAAATGCTTTTATAATATTTTAATTTATTGTAGGGATAAAATCGTAATTCAACTTTTAACTTTTTTTGTTCCCACTTATAGTAATATATATGATGATCATTGATGACTTGGGAAGTCATACTCCATAAACGTTGATGGCATAACTAGATACCATACTGATAAAACATTGATGGCATACTCGATTGTTAGGCTAATCATGTTTTAGAAGCTCTTTCTCAAAACCCATATTTACTTCCTCAAAAACGCAGTTTAAAACTCAAGTTTTGACTTTAAAAAGCTTCTCAAGATTTATAACTCAATTCACAGGGTTCATGCGGAATTATGGACATGAACGACTCAACTCATGGATCTTAATAGCAATATGGAAACTTAGTACTCAGAACTCAACGATGCTACTTATCACAAAATTACTCAATTCATAGGGTTCATGCTGAAATATAGACATGAACGAATCAACTCATCAAGAATCTTAATGCATAACATATGGCAATTCAATAATTAGGAATAGAATTTCAAAAAGAATCCAGAACTCAAGAACTAAAAATAAACTCATCTCAAGAATACTCAAATTTAGGGGTAGAATCCTAGATTACTCTTTTACTGATTTGAAAATAGATGTAGGGCATTAGGACGAACTATTCCAACACTATGATGGACTTACATACCTGGAAGAACAGGGTTCTTGAAGAATCTTGAAGAAGAACTTGATTAGAAGCCTTGAAACCCTAGCTTGAGGGAGAAAAATCAAGAAAACGTTTCTTGAGATTCTTAAATTAGTTTCTTGAAATCTCTATGGCCAAGAATTATGATTTTCATTAGTGATTCATAATTGTATGGAGGAATTTGAATAGAAAGAATGGAATTCTTGGAGAAAAACTTACCTTGAATAATCTTGAATGGAGTCTTCCACTTTGATTTTTCCTTAGGGTTTTGCCCTAGGGTTTTGAGAGAGAAGAGAATGGGAGGATTAAGAGATGAAAATCTGATTGTTTTGAGCCTTTAATTAGTCAAGAAATTCGGTTAGAATTTTTTTAGAGGTAAAAAGGCAAAAACACCCCTTTTTAATGTTTTCTCGTGGGCTAATTCGTCACTGCATTGTATCAGGTTACTAAAATGGTCATAACATTTTAGTCAAAACTCAAATTATGTTAATTGGTGGCGTTGGAAAAAAGATTCAAATACCTTTAATTTGATAGGTTATGGGCCACGTAACTATTTATATTCTAAGAGATATGATCGTTTGAAGTTGACCCAAGTAGAATCCTACACCAAAACTTAATCGGTAAGGAAACTTTCAACTCAACTTTGTACTAGGAGTTTTTAGTGACCTTAATTGATATCCAAAATCATTCCCACACTATCGAATTTAACTTTAGATATATGATCAATTTAAGAATAACCCGATAAGACCTTATAAGAAAAAAACGAATAGTTCAGATCTTAGCTTAGAAATTGTTGGGGTCTTACAGAAGGAACTGGTCCAAGATATGTAGCATTAGTACCTTGCCTTCTCTAGTAAACTTGAACAATAGGTGGTCTTGCTATCACATATGAAGCAGGTAATGAAGGGACAATACATGATTGGTTCTCAATAGAAGGACCGAATGATGGATCAAAATATCATTTGATGGTACTATCGAAGAACGAGTAACTTGATACGCTAACCATTCATCTTCCAAGTATTTTCCAAGTTCAATAGAGTAACATCGATCACCTTCTGGAAACGAGAATAGACCAAAAAAAAACACTTTACTACTTTAGGATTCAACTTAGTAACAGATGGCCGAACATCTCGAACATAACATGTACTTCCAAACACCTTAGGTTCCATAGAAAATAATGACTTATACGGAAAAAGAATACTATATGGTACATTACCAACAAGCACATAAGATGACATGCGATTGATTAGAAAAGATGTTGTAGAAACTGCCTTTGCCCAATAATGTTTAGAAACTTTCATTTGGAACAATAGTGTTCGAGCTGTCTCAAGTAGATTCCTATTCTTCCTCTCAGCAACTCCATTTTGAGAAGGTGTATCAATACATGAAGACTGATGAAGAATATTGTATTGTCTCATGTGTGATTGAAACAATTTTGACATGTAATCTTTAGCATTGTCACTTCTTAAAATTCGTACAGAAGCATTGAACATACTTTTGATTTCAGCATAGAAGGCACAAAAATGAGTGAACTCTTCAGAACGACTCTTCATAAAATAAATTCAAGTCATTCAAGAGAAATAATCCACAAAAGTGACAACATACCCGTGTCTAGTTTCGGAAACAATCAGACATGGTCCCCAAACATCAGAGTGAACTAATTCAAAAGTTGAGTCGGCCCGCTAATTAACTTGAGGTCCTACTGAGAAGCAATGTTGTTTTGCAAATCGACATGACTCACATTCCAATGAAGAGATATTCTAAAATCGAGGACAAATTTTCTCCAACATAGGTAAAGAAGGATGTCCTAATCGACAATATGTTTCAAATGGAGACAAGACAATGGAACATACAACAAATTGAGACTCATATTCATCAAGTATGTAAATACCATCATATATATGTCCTTCAGCAATAACTTGATTTGTTGTAAGATCAAGAAACAGACAATGATCAGTTATCAAATTAAAGTCTAATTTTGGTAAACTCAATATAGATGACAAAAGTCATAAAAGAGATTGGTTTAACAATCCTAGATCCGACAATGTTACAAGTTGAACCATCAATTACCTAACGGGAGAAAGAATTTTGTGTGATTGAAAGCTAGAAAATACATTAGGATTACCGGTCATATGATCAGTGATACCCGTATCAATAACCCACTTATTTGATGAGGAGACAATATATGTTTTACTTGACTCAGCAAGGGTATTAACTGAAATAGATTCATTTACTGATTTCTGTTACTTCAAGAACTTATTAAACTTCTCCATAGAAACCAAAATTGTTTGATAAGATGATTGACCAGATGTAATGACAAGATCAACTATTTTAGTCATTTTCCAACCAAATGATAACAATAGTTGATTTCTGAAATAGATTCATTTATTGATTTCTGATACTTCAAGAACTTATTAAACCTCTCCATAGAAACCAAAATTGTTTGATAAGATGATTGACCAGATGTAATGACAAGATTAGTTATTTGAGTCATTTTCCAACTAAATGATGACAATATTTGTAACACCCCATATCTGAAAACAGACCTAACGGCAAATTTTCAGAAGTTGCAGGTGTAACCCACGGTTGCCACCCACAGACCGTAGGCGGGGTCTGTGGATTGACCATCTGCAACCCCATCCCAGAACCCCAGGAGAAATCCGCCAAGACTCGACCAACGGCAAGACTCACGGACCGTAGGTGGGACCACAGTCCATGGCCCAAGTTCGTGGTTCGAACCCCCAGTTTCCAACACCCAGTCGCCATTCTACAGCCGACCAAAACGGACCGTCGGACCATCCACGGTCCATTGGTGAGCCCCAACAGATTTTAAGTCGGGGTCGTTTGGTCTTTTCCCTATGCGTTGGACCCCTAAACTACATAGTTTTGGTCAGATTTAGCCTAGTGACTTAACTAGAGCTTACCCAAGTCAATTCATTCTCCAAAATTCTTAAACTTAGAACAAAGAGAGGAAAAAAAAGGCAACCCAAACCCTTCCAAGAATGCAGCAAGTTCTCGTCGGTTTCAACCCTGAAATCAAAAGATTTCTCATTGGAATTAGTCACCAGGTATGTGGGATTTCACTAGTTTGTTCCTTTCACCCATTAGGTCCCTAAAATTCAATCTAATTCATGATTCCCTTCATATTATCTAGACCTAGAGTTTTCTTGAATGTTAGAAATTGTTGGCTATTAGCTGCTAGAATGATCCAAATCAGATTTTCATATATATTATTGCTTCGTTCCTTGTGTGATATTCAGAACCCTAGTGGTGTAGATTCGTTTAGTTCATGAATTACACTTGTTAGGTCAGTTTATACAGATATACATGCTCCAGTTAAGAATGTTTCATTATCAGTACATTAATGCTACATTTTCAGTTAGCATGTCAGTATTTGAGCTATCCAGTTATTTCAATGATGTTGTAATATTATACATTCAATTGGGAGTAGACTTAATACCGAGTTGGACTAGGGTCAGTCACCCTCATAGTCCAAGAACTACGTGCCCCCATAGGTTAAGTCCCCTCTATGGGCATTATACTTAGTGATCACGCCAATCATGCCTCTATACCCTTGGCAAGGTATATTAGGCCCTATCGATGGGGAGTATACATCGGACTCCACATTTAGCTCATGTGGTTTTATGTCGGTAATTAGTATCTCCTACAGTCATATTCTAGTGTATTGGCCAGGTTATCAGTTACAAGTCAATCTTTAGTTTCAGTATATTATAAACTTGGTCACTACATTCAGTTAGTTCATATTCAGCATGTTTAGCATATTTATCATGTTCAAATTATATCACTGCTTTAATCTCCTTGTTCAGTTATATGTTTTATTCAGCTTTATTATATCATGCATGCTTAGTACCTTTCAAGTACTAACGTATACTCTGTGTTACATCTTCTCGTGATGTAGGTTCAGGTCATCAGCATTCAGATCACGAATAGATCGGTTCCCGATTTCCAGTTCAGCAGCATTAGTGGTGATTCATCATTCTTCGAGGACGAGTGACATGTTATCTTTTCATTTTCAGTCTTTTAGTTTCAGTTTTGCTAGAGTTAGTTGGGGACATGTCTCAGCATCTCTAGTCAGTTAGAAGCATATTCAGACATAGTTTAGATTCAATTTTAGTTGAGCTTGATCTTTCAGTTGTCATTAAACTCAGTTATATATATTCAAACTTAGAATGGGTATTCCCCATCATTTCATTTTCTGATATGGTTCTAGCTTCTGCACAGTATGACTTTTATGTTGAAAATATTTAAGTATGCTTATGATATGCCAGCAGGGTTAGTTTGGAGTCACTCGTGATCCTAGGTCCCGTGTTTACGCCTTGGGGGTACCTTTGGGGCGTGATAATATTTGACAAGAATAATTGTTTGAGTCATTTTCCAACTAAATGATATTAATATCTTTAAATGAATCAAGTAGGACCACCAGCAACTCAATAACCAACAGATTGAACCCAGACCAAGAAAAAATAATCACTTTGCTTAACTATGAAAAATGAAAGCACACTAGTCCACCCACTTGATAAATTCAATGTGCAAACAAGATTGAGGAGTTGACAAGGAGAAAAAATTTGACACCCAACTCTTAACAAACAATCAAAGAAGAAACAAAAGCTTCCAACCAATGTTATCAAGCAGCCAAATAACAGAGAAAATCAACTGATTGAAAATAAAGAACCTGAGCCAAGTCTGCAACCATCAAAGCTCTCACAAATCGAGATTGTTCAAACCTGATATTATCAAGTCCTAATTGAAAATGTTGAGATAAACCCGAAAAAGCAATCAGATCTATTTCTGACAATGAACGCGCCCACACGCGCCACCTCACCTATTCACCAAAAAATCTATTACCGGTGTGTGAGGCTCTCTTTCTTCCTCACCGACCATAGAAAACAATCTGAATTTCTGCTAATCTGGGAAGACAATCCACCCTAGGTAGAAGGTGACCATTTAAACCCAACTCGCAAATGCCCAGAAGTGCCTCCGGCAAATATTCTGATTAACACCAGCAAAACAGATCTACCATGGCTCTGATACAATGTAATAGATATTGTCTGGATAATAACTTGTGTATTATTCGGTAACGTAAGATTAATATATACAAATACAGTGAGCTTTAATTAAGGAAACTAAATAGGAAAAGATTCAGAATATATTCTATAATATCCCTACATATTTGCTAAGCTATGTACACTACACCCAAATGTGTCTACATACATTATGTAACAAATACAAATTTATTAAGTGGATTAACCAAGTAGACTATTACCCCCTATACAATAGTCTTGTGTTGTCAACAACTACCTTCTAATTTATATTATTTTTCCCCCCATTATGCAATTGTGTTGTCAGTTATATATTTCTTATAATTGTGGTGTTTGTGCATGATTTCACGCAATTTGTCTAATTTTACAAGGTATTACTTAGTTATCATTCATCATTTTCAAAACAATTAAGAGGCGACAGGCCCATGTTGGATGGTTGGGTGAGAGTAATAATGAAGTAGTACCTCAAGTATTTTTTAGCATCATTCAATTTATTTCACATCATTACTCAATAATATTATTATCATTATTTCATTAAGATTTACGCCACTTTTTTTAATTGCATAACCAATTATTAAAAGTTTTAACTTTTCAAGAGAGCATTAACAAACAAAATAAATTTTAGGAGCATCAAATATTGCAAGGTCAGTTTAACAGCCAAACATTTCTTTCATTTTTTTCTTGGTTATTTGTTACTCTTCCGAATTCAATTTGTTTGTCTTATTTTCTTTTTTAGTCTGTTTAAAAAAAATGGCTTCATCCTTTTTTGATAACTTTGTAATTCTAATTTTCACATGATATGTTTAAGGCTAGAAGATCTGCATATTCTTTAATTTTAATGTCACAAAATTCAAAAGTATTTTTTACTTTATGCCAAGTCAAACCAGGACAAACAAATTGAAATAGAGGAAGTATTTATCTTTACTAAAATAGAAGGGAGAATATGGAGGTAAACACATGAAGGTTTAATTGAATTGCATGTTTGTGACTGGTATAGATAAATTTTTAAAGAATAAGTGAATTTGTAAAGAATAGAATCATATTTTATTGATAATAAATGGAGCCAAGCTACAATTAATATTCATCCTGTCCTAGATATACTTGCTGAATTATTGGCCAATTTACCAACTGCTAAAAGAGAAGGGAAGAAAAGTCTTGACTGGGCCCTGAAGATATTAGCCTTTTTCATAGAATTGGTTGAGCCAGTGAAGAATTAATTGATCAGATATGGAAATCTTATCTATTTTTATGAAAATGATCACAAATTGCTTGATACAGCCAGTTGCGCGAGGGATTGGGTATTTCTATTACTACAAGAGCAACATCACATCTCTGGATGAAGAATCTCAGAAGCTGGAGAATATTAGACACGGTGTGGAGGAAAGAGCAGAGGCTGCCCGGAGAAACTTACAAGTCATTTCACCCAATATTGAGGCTTGGTTAACTAGTGTTGATTCCACTACTGCAGATGTGGCAGCTGTGATGCGACGAGGTAGAATTGAGGTTGAAAGAAATGGTTGGTGTCCAAACGTGAAGTCACGTTACTCGCTGAGCAAGAGAGCTAAGAAAATTACCCTGGAGGTGATTGAACTTCGAAATGAAGGTAACAAGCATGATGTTTTCTGCTATCCTGTCGTAGAAATTGAAGCTATTTCTAGTAACAGTACTGAAGAATTTGACTCCAAAAAATTGCAAGAGGAAGAGGTCATGGCAGCTTTGAGAGATGATGGAGTCAATATGATTGGGATATGTGGTATGGGTGGTGTTGGTAAGACAACACTGGCTGAGAAAATAAGAGCAAGGGTGAAACAAGAAAGGTTGTCTGATGATGTTGTCATGGTAACTGTCAGTCAACAACCAAACTTCAAAAGAATTCAGGGTGAGATCGCAAGAGAAGTCGGGCTGACATTAGAAGGGGATAATTTATGGAGTCATGGAGATCGACTGCGTTCAAGGTTAAAGGATCAGAACAACCGCATTCTTATAATCTTGGATGATGTTTGGGAGGCTCTTCATGATCTAGAGAAACTTGGAATTCCCAGGGGTAGCAACCACAACCATCGGTGCAAAGTGACATTGACTACGCGTTTGAGAGATGTTTGTGAAGCTATGGAAGCTCAGAAGATCATGGAAGTTGGAACCTTACCTGAAAATGAAGCATGGATTCTTTTTAGGCAGAAAGCCGGTAATTTAGTTGACGATCCTTCTCTCCTTGACATAGCAAAAGATGTTGCCAAAGAATGCAAGGGGTTGCCGCTTGCAATTATTACAGTTGCAGGAGCACTAAAGCATAAAACCAAGCCTTCATGGGAGGATGCCCTTAAACAATTACGTGATGCAAAAACAAGAAATATCCCTGGAGTTCACACAAAGGTGTATAAAATTATGAGGCTAAGCTATGATCACTTGGAAAGTGATGAAGCCAGGTACCTCTTTTTGCTTTGTTCTTTGTTCGAGGAAGATAGTGATATTTGGACTGAAGTATTACTTAGGTATGTAATGAGGCTTGGCATCCTTTTGGAAATCAAAAATTTAGAACATGCAAGAAATAGAGCGTGTCTTCTGTTAGCAACACTGAAAGGTTGCTTCTTGTTATCCCAAGGTTCGGACAAAAATTATGTCAAAATGCATGATGTGGTCTGTGATGTGGCTATATATATTGCGTCTGAAGGAGAGCATATCTTTATGGTTAAGTCATAATGTGAACTCGAAAGAGTTCCCAAAAAGAATTTCTTATGAGCATTTCAGTCACATGTCAATTGTTGCAAACAAATTTGATGAGCTTCCTAGACCAATCGTTTGCCCAAAACTGAAGCTTCTAATGTTAAAACTCTATTTTGAAAAGCCATTCAAATTACAGGACGATTTTTTTGATGGCATGAGTAAACTCAATGTTTTAAGCATGAGGGGAGACAGATATAAGGAGTCCATTTGGCCTCCAAGATCCATTCAGAGGTTGTCAAGTCTGAGGACACTGTGTCTGAGTAAATTAAGGTTGGATGACATATCCGTTATTGGGGAACTTGTCACTTTAGAAATTCTCAGCATCAAAGATTCTCAGTTAGAGGAGTTACCAGTGGAGATAGGAAAATTAACCAATCTAATTATCTTAGAGCTGTGGAATTATAAGCAAGTAGAACTTGAAAGGATTTCACCAGGTGTCTTATCAAGACTAATACGATTGGAGGAACTACATATGGTGGGAGTAGAACATTTTAGTTACTCCACCTTAAGAGAGCTGGAATCCTTATCGAGATTGACTGCACTGACATTAAGTAAATGTTCCGGAGATGTGATCTACAATAACTTGGGCCTTTCCTCCTAGTTGACACGGTACACTCTTACATTGGGTAGAGCTTATAGAACGACTTCAACCATAGATGATTACGACAAGAATATTTCTTTAGAGGTCACTGAGACCACCCCATTGGGTGATTGGATCTGCCACAAGCTTAGGAAGAGCGAACTTGTACATTCAACTGGAGAGGGCTCCAAGAATGTGCTAACAGAGTAGCAGCTGGGTGAATTTCAGAACATGAAATATCTTCTCCTGGATGATTGTGATTCATTGACACATTTATTAAAGATCCACTGTCAGAATAATATTCCATTCCCTGAACTCGAAAGACTAGAGGTAAGCCGTTGTCGTGGTCAAAAGTATGTTTTTTGTGTGTCCTTGGCTGGAGGGAGTTGGACAGTAGTTTTCCCTAATGATGAGGAAGAGGAGATCTCTCGGAGGACTCGTGAAGTAATCAAGTTCCCCAATTTATATGAGTTGGACCTTCATTCTCTGGAATGCCTCACTCACTTTTGCAGTGATAGTGTTGAGGGCATTGAGTTCCCTTGGTTACGGGAAATGAGCTTCTTTGAGTTACCAGAGTTTCAAAATTTCTTGCCTACAACCAACAACTCCATCACTCACTCAAATCCTCTTTTTGATGAAAAGGTCTTCTTCTACTGATCTATGTGACCTATCATTTCAACAAAAAAAAATGATAACTAATTTATAAATTTGCAAGTTTGTTGTCTCAGTCTGGAAGAGCTATCTATCGATGGAGCTAATAGCATAAGTGCTCTATGCTCTCACCAACTTCCAATAGCCTACTTTAGCAAACTTGAATCATTGTATGTATCAAATTGTGGAAAATTGAGAAACATGATGTCTCCATCAGTGGCTAGAGGTGTTTTCAATCTCCGAATACTAAAAATAGATGGTTGTCAATCGATGGAAGAAGTGATAACAGAAGAGGAACATCAAGTAGAAGAAATCATGACTAATGAGCCCTTATTTCCCCTGTTGCAAGAATTGAGGCTTCAAAGTTTGCCATGGCTTGGGCATTTCTTTGTGACGAAGCATGCTCTTGAATTTCCATTTCTCAGAGAAGTGACTATTCATGACTGCCGTGAAATGGAGACGTTTGTCCAACAAGGATTTGTGAGTCTTGAAAGGGTGAACAATGACGATGAGGTGAACAATAGAGTGATGTTCAACAAGGTTTGTCTTGTGCCTCTAGTTGTATAACTAACTAGTTTCTCAAAACGTGCATTGCACATTGATCTCTATTTTTTACTTAAAGTTTGTATTACAAAATAACAAATCGAAAAAGTTATATCACTTTAAAATATATTTGTGGTTACCAAAACAAAGGAAGTTGATCCATTATAGAAAAAACTTTGAATTTGTTTCATTCATGTTTAATTTTCTTTATAGAGTGAAATGGACACTGTGTGACAAAATATTATGCTAGATATCTACTTTATATAAGTACTTGATTCACCCTAACATGCCAACAACAATATGTTTCCATTCAGCATATTTCATTAATTCATTGACTATCTACTTATATCAATATCGATCATAATAGACAAGACAGTACTTGATATATTTATATTTAATAAAGTTTGTGTTGAGTTATAAAATAGAACAAAACTATTCATCTTCTGCTTCATAATGTGAAAGTTATTGGAACTACCAATTAATACCTCTTTAGTTTATGACAAGCATGTTAAAATCATATTCAATTCTAATTAAATATTTAGTAAACCTAAAATTAGTAGTATATTTATTTTTTACAAATATTTTTCATATATCAACATTCACAAAAAATAGGTGAATTTAATTAAAATAATGGGATCTAAAATAATATAGTAATGTCAAGTGAATACTCCACTAGGAATGTACATAATAACATTTCTTTCCTTAGCTAGCACCTCATGTACATGTAGTTATATTGCTTTCCTCTTGAAATGAGATACCAAGTTATTCTCCACTTTGTTACTCGGACTCTCCAAAATTGTTGCCGCACCCGTGTTGGATTCTCCAAAATGCACTACTTTTGGAGTATCCAACATGTACCCATCGACATTTTTTAAGAGACCAAGTAACATAGATTCTTCATACCTTGTCTATTACATTGTATTAGAGACAGGTTCATCCTTGTTTGAGCTAGCTCTCGCTCCACGTTCCAGTTGGGCCTGGATGTGAAGGGGATGTTAGAGTCCCACATTAGTTGGAAAATGGAATGGTGGTCTGCATATGTGTACTTGGTCAATCCTCCCCTCTTGAGCTAGCTTTTGGGGTTGATTTAGGTCATATCTTTACAATTTTCATATCAAACTCTCCAATACTGTCTTTATTGCTTTTGTTTATCCCTTCAACGTACGTTTGCAGGTTTCTTTTCCCAGCCTGGAAGAGCTATATATCAATGGCGCTAACAGCATAAGTGATCTATGCTCTTACCAATTTACAACTGCCCACTTCAGCAAACTTGAAATATTGAATGTAAAGGAGTGTGCTAAATTGAGAAACTTGATGTCTCCGTCAGTGGCCAGAGGTGTTTTGAATCTCCGAATACTAGAGATAAATGACTGCCGATCAATGGAAGAAGCGATCATAGAAGAGGAACAAGAAGAAGAAGAAATCATGACTAATGAGCCCTTATTTCCCCTGTTGGAAGAGCTGAAGCTTCAAAGGCTACCAAAGCTGAGGCATTTCTTTCTCGCCAAGCGTGCTCTTGAATTTCCATTTCTCAGAGTAGTGTGTATTCATGACTGCCCTGAAATGAAGACTTTTGTCCAACAGGGATCAGTGAGTACCCCAAGTCTCGAAAGTGTAAACAATGATGATGAGGTGAAAGTAGTTGATCTCAATAAAGTGATGTTCAATTCTAAGGTTTGTCTCGTGCCGCTACTATATAGCTAATTATTATTCTCTTTCCATTTTAACTAGTTAATAGTAATAGTAATCTTTGGATAGTTATTTCTGTTCGGTTCATTTTTTATTTTGTACTTTAAGCTATTTTGAATTTTCATCCCTTACATAAAATACAAGTTGTCCTTCATCATTTGCAGGTTTCTTGTCCCAGCCTGGAAGAGCTAGAACTCGACAGGGCTGAAAGCATAAGTGCTCTATGCTCTCACAAACTTCCAACTGCCTACCTTAGCAAACTTGAAAAATTGTATGTATCGAATTGTGCTAAACTGAGAAACTTGATGTCTCCATCAGTGGCCAGAGGTGCTTTGAATCTCCGAATACTAGAGATAAAAGACTACCAATCAATGGAAGAAGCGATCACAGAAGAGGAACAACAAGGAGAAGAAATGACTAACGAGTTTTTATTTCCACTGTTGGAAGATCTGGAGCTTAAAGGACTGCCTAAGCTGGGGCATTTCTTTCAGACGAAACATGCTCTTGAATTTCCATTTCTAAGAGTAGTGAGGATTCATGACTGCCCTGAAATGAAGACGTTTGTCCAACAGGGATCTTTGAGTACACCGTGTCTCAAAAGGGTGAACAATGACAATGAGGTGAAAGTAGATGATCTCAATAGAGCGATGTTCAATTCTAAGGTTTGTCTTGTGCCGCTAGCAGTATTATTGATTACTATATATATTTGTGTCATGCATTAATAAAGCCCTGGTATACTGCTCTCTTAGCGTTTTAACAAGCAAATAGTAGTAGTAATCTTCAGTTAGTTATTTGTCACCTGATATCTATCTATGTTGACGGAGGTAACAAACATAGGTGAATCTACAGTATTGTAATCCAAGGGTTCAGATGAACCTAATAGCTTTTGCGCTGAGACTTTTTATCTGTGTTAGTTATATCTAGAGACACCTTGATTGCGAATGCGATTATTATTGTATATTAACTTGATGACATTGGAGATACCTATAAATTTCAAATTTTGAATCTACTTCTCATTCTAAATTCTTCTTTCATTATATGTAACAGCTAATATGTTGATTTATTTTATCATGTTATCTTGCATTCTATGTCATTCTACTTCATCCCTTCAACGTTCGCAGGTTTCTTGTCACAGCCTTGAAGATCTAACTATCCATTGGGCTAACAGCATAACTGTTCTATGCTCTTACCAACTTCCAACTGCCTACTTCAGCAAACTTGTAATATTGGCAGTAAGGAATTGTGGAAAATTGAGAAACTTGATGTCTCCATCAGTGGCCAGAGGTGTTTTGAATCTACGAATACTAAATATAGCAGGATGCCAATCAATGGAAGAAGTGATCACACTAGAAGAACAGCAAGGAAAAACAATTATGACTAATGAGCCCATATTTCCCCGATTGGAAGAGCTGCAGCTTGGAAGGCTACCTAAGCTGAGGCATTTCTTTCTGACGGAGCATGCTCTTAAATTTCCATTTCTTAGAGAAGTGAAGATTGATGACTGCCCTGAAATGAAGACGTTTGTACAACAGGAAATATCTGTGAGTACACCGATTCTCAAATGGGTGAACCGTGATGATGAGGTGAAAGTAGATGATCTGAATAAATGGACACAACAGAAGTTCAATTCTAAGGTTTGTCTTGTTCTTCTAGTTGTATAACTAATTAACTCTAGCGCTCTCTTTCCGTCTTAACTAGTACTCCACTACTTAATAGTGATAACAATATTAAGATTGTTATTTATGTTTGTCACTTGAAGCAACTTTCTTTTACTTGCCAAGTAAATATTTTATTTACTGAGCTAGTCATCTCTCTTCTCTGCTCGATCCCGGGAACAAAAGGCAGGACAAGGCACTACCGATGGCTACCAATCTGAAGCTAAAGATGGCGACGAATCTAAAGCTACTGATGGCGAAAAATCTAAAGCAAGTAATGGTGATGAATCTGAAGCTAGTGATGACGATGAATCTGAAGCTACCTATGGCGATGAATCTGAAGCTGCTGATGAAGACGGATCTGAAGCTACTGAGTCTCGAAAGGGTGAACCAGCTTGATTTTGGGGTGATGGCAACGAAGCCAAACCAAGTCATAGCAGAAGCTAGTGATGTCTATGAATCCGAAGCTAGCTAGGAAGGTAATAAGTATTCGATGAAATGGTTGAAGTTAGCTCGAATATCACCTGATACCTATAGCGATGTTTGTTGATATTATGAATGAAGAGGTGGAGCTTGAAGAAGTCTAGAGTAGCAGCCTATTACATTTTTTTTCAGGCCCCTTTGATATCTTATTAATCAAGCGTGATAGAGGTAACAAGAGAAAGGGGTGGGATCTATATTATAATTCATGCAACAGTTTTTGCGAAGAGACAATTATATTCGTATTTAATTTGTATCAGTAATTTCTTTAGTTAGAAATTCTTTGATGTGCGGAGGGTGTTAAACATTCCACATTAGTTGAGGAACTTTTCGGTTTGATTTTGATTCAAGGACAATTTTTAACATGTATGCTTTGGATTCAAGACAATAACCGATGAAAAAACAATTTTGTGATTCTTTCATGTAGTTTTTGAAGCATAAGCAATATTACACATAAAAATTCTTATGTGACTTATGCAAGACATTTATTTCATCACAATCTGAAGCTTCTGATTTGTGTTTTAAAGAATACATCCAGCCCTTTCGCAATACATACACCTTCAAACCTGGACATTCAAAACCAACTCTTTTATATCACGAGTTCTACTTTCACTTCCCAAAAGTTCTACAAACTTTTTAACGTCTTAGCTACTAGAAAAACCAATCCAAGCTTAGATGTTTGATTCGATCACACATCATTTCTGTCACGCCCCGAGCCTACACCCTGGGCGGGACCGGCACCCGAAGACCATTTCTGGCCCCTAGCGAACCCTTGGCCTGGCTTTCTTAACTCAGCGGAAACCTAACTCAACAGAATAACTCAAAGCGATGCAATATTATAAAACAACTTAACGTATAAAGTATGGTCATAAGGCAACCCGAGTCTCAAAATAGGATACTTACATATATACATAGGTAAGAGACTCAAAACTAGCTGACTGACTGTCTGTCTATGAAGCCTCTAAAAATACTGAGATGGATGTTGGGACAGACCCCGCAACATCCTAATAAGATCAAAAACTAAGAACACACAATAATTGAGCCCTCCGGAATGCAAGGAGGCTCACCA
>JAJOOR010086447.1:0-18054 GCA_036250505.1 Solanum acaule | reverse complement strand
TTAATTAAATTCCCCAAAAGATGAATCATATTCTTTATGTTAGTTTCTTTAAAAATAATTCATTTTATCAACTCTTATACTTATTCAAATATTTTTAGTCAAAACTTTCACTTATCTTTAATTAGATTAAAATGATTTCTTGGTTTATCTACTAAGTTGGTTCGAATTATTATTTCTAAAAAAAAATGACGTAAACAAATTCTAATTAATCTAATTTCATTCTAATCTTGTATGTCGAGTCAAATGGTTCAATTAAGATCCCATTTTTCCAAAAATAAAATAAAAATGAAATATAAAAATGTGTCATTTATTTAATTATTTTCTCAAAGTTAATCAATTATTGTAAGTTATTAATTTTTATGTTAAAACATTATTTTCCTAAAAATAGTCAAATATATTTAGTCAAGTCGCAGGTCAACTGCATGTTAGCGGACACTTCGAATGCTTAAACCCTTCTCGAAGTGTAAATTGAACCCCGAACCCTATTTGGTATTTTCAAATGATTTTTTCTGTTTAAATCTTTGAAAATTTTAAGTTTTCTTAGTTTCTTTAAAAAATTAAGTGGCGACTCTTTTCTAAGTATTTTTCTTAAAATGTTTTATACTTAGAACATTTCAAAAAATGATTTTTTTAGAGATAGTAAAATTACGGCATAACAGACTTTTCTTATTTGAACAACCCCCACTTCAAATGGGTATATCTCACTCATACGAACTCGAAATCGCGCAAACTCGGCGGAGTTGGAAAGATAATTCCAAGATATTTCCTACGGTATCTGAAATCACACCTAACTTATCCTGAGCTAGGAGTTATGGTCGTTTGAAGTTGACCCAAAACTCATTCCTAACTTAACTTTACTAATCTTCCAGATTTTTCATTCTTTCCAAAAATGACTATTTCCAATTATAGTTCTCTCTAGTTGCGGGGTGTTACAATGGCATCGAAAATAAGATTCATAGTCCTTTAATTTAATAGGTCATGAATCACCTATCTCTTTAAACATTGAGAGTTATAGTCATTTCAAATTGGCACTTATATGATTGACACTTATATGATCTCATGAAAAAACTTAATAGGTAAGAAAGTTTTGAACTCAACTTAGTGTTAGAGGTATCTTGGCCCTAAACCACGTATGATATCTACACATGAGAATAGACCTTGACACATGCATATAAATTAGAAATCTTTAGGTTCAAGCCTACACGCATACGGAGAATGGTTCAGATTTTTGCTTAGAAGTTTTGAGGTGTTACAAAATGTACCCATGTTTATATTTTTGGTTCAAATATATCATTTCGATCTAAATATACCCATATCAATATACTTTAGTACAAATTTATCTTTAGTTTTGTCAGAGAAAGACATGTCAAACTCATAATCAAATTATCTGCCCTTGATTTTAAATACATAATTTTTTCTAGAAAATCACCCATTTCATCCTATCTAACTAGTTTTTTTTTCTCTTTCAAAAACTCAAAGCTTAAAAAATATAGAGATTCCACAACAAAAATGATGACATGTTAGCTCCTCATTCATTAGATTTTGAGTTGAATTTCGACCTTTCAATCCTAAAACGTAATTTTTGAATTGTTGATTCTTTCTACTATCTGAACTGAATCTCTTTAAATATAGTACCTACCGAACAAAAAATATAGAAAAACAAATGTAACACCCCGACTTTTCAAAACGTCTAAATTAACTCGTATCTTCGTGGAAAGACAAGGAGGGTGAGTAATAAATTAAAAATGATGTGGTATGTCATACTTTAAGTGTTCAAGGGTTTTATCTCAAGTTTTGAAGTTAAGTAGGTGACAAAATAAAAGTTGGCGAAAGTTAACGTAAGTTCTTTTTTAAAGATATCTCTAAAATTTGGGTCAGATGTCTTGGATGTTTTTTCCGAATATATAAAGAGTTAGAAGGCCTATTACCTATTAAATCGAAGGCCTACGAGTCTAGTTTGCAACGCACAAAACCCCGTATCAAACCGACATCAGAGTAAAAAGTTATAAGGGTTTTACTAGGGACTGCCGGGGCAGAATCCGGGTTGGATCCGAGTTGGGTCAAAATATGGTATGTCAGCTTATTTAACATTTTAAGCCATGAAAACATTTCATTTCAGTTCCAAACCAGAGAGAAAGCTTAAGAGAGGGTTCCTATGGAGTTCTAGCATGATGAAGGTTAGTTTTTGATGATTTCTACCATTAAACATTTCCCCCGTGCCTAGAAACGTAATCCCTACACGCGGCAATCGTTTTTCCTTTCTATTAGCTGTGTTTGGAGCTGGTTTTTGAAGATATAAATTTGTAGTTATTGGTGTTTCTTCAAGGTTTACACTTGGTTAACTAAGGTAATCATCTCGGGACCCTTTTATGGTTGTTTTTATGAATTTCTACAGATGTTTTGACAAGTTGGGGAAATATGGCAAATCTGCCGATTTAAGATTAATTATGAATTGTTTATAGGTGTGTACCAGCTTTGTATATATAGTGTTTGCGAAGCTTAGGACATAAGGAACAACTTTCGTGAAGGAACTACAGTCTGTTGAGCGTTCATTGGAAAGGTATGTTAAGGTTATTTCCTACTTACGGCATGTTTCCTTAAATCTTAGGAGAAATGTAATTGGGTTGTTATCCTTGTTACA
Organism: Solanum acaule; assembly: GCA_036250505.1. Classification (NCBI taxonomy): domain Eukaryota; kingdom Viridiplantae; phylum Streptophyta; class Magnoliopsida; order Solanales; family Solanaceae; genus Solanum; species Solanum acaule. Next base: position 15,413 of record JAJOOR010086447.1, on the reverse strand, counting down.
CTTTTAGCCATTATTGTTGATTATTGACTGCTCGAGTTGATATAATCCTCCCTTGTCGGGATTCTTATTCAGTTAGTAGCGTCCCTGATGCTTATCGTGACCAACGACACTATTCTACGATATGAGTGTCTACGATCATCAATAATATAGTAACTCAACTGAGGGTTGGGGTCGTGTCCCAAGGGAGCGATTTTGAGAATTAATAACCAATTAGAGTTTCATTCAAATTAGTCGTAGTTAAAGACATTTGCGATAAAAGACATTGTAAATTAAAGGGGGTGACACCAAAGTGTCAAATATCAAAGAGGGTTTTGTAACTAGTACTAAAACAAAAATATAAACAAGAAAATCAAGTATGGGGAAATGTTCTTAGGATGTGACCGTAATACAAATTGGGATAAATTGTTGGGTACATGCTTTCGATTGGAGATTTGCAAAATAATAGTGACTAGGCTAAGCTTTAAATGGAAATAAGTTCCCTCTCGGGCAACTTACCCCGTTTCAAATGTGTTCCTCTCGGACACCCATTTGCCGCATGAAGACCAGCCTACGCCTTACCCCACTCACTATCTCGAGCTGAGTGTTAGGATATGGGACTAGGGCTCACCCTCTCGGGCTGAACCTCATGTCAACCCACTCCGTAGGCCATCAGTCTAGTGGTTTTGGTTTCGCGACCTCCCTCTCGGGCAAGACGAAAACACATGGATGGCTTTGTATTTGCAACTACAAACCCTTTAGATTAAACTACAACCACTAGGTGAAATCACCATTACAATACATCTAACCTATCAGCAAGCAAGACCTAACAAGAATATCAACCCATATTTGCTAAATCACACCCCAAGAATGAGGGGGTTTTAGCCACACATCAAGAAATAAGAAATTATACCTAACATGATAATGAAATCAACTGGGTATAAGAAATTAAACCTTGAATTAAGCAAAGGAAAGTGAATAGAGAAGACCCACTTCCAATTTGGGGAAGAAGAACTCATTTCTTCAAGTCTCCACAAAACCCTCTCCAAACTTGAGAGAAAAATATCAGCTAAAATATATTCTAAAGTGAAAAATTACTATATTCAAAATGTTCCACTTTTTTCTTTTATATCCACAATTCTAAATAGTATTTATAGTTTTCACAGATTATGCTACGGAGGATTGTTCGGCGATATTAGTTGAGATCATCGATGAACTCGGCGATCCGCCTTTTGGTCAGCTCATCGCCATCAGTGTCTTGCCTTTTGCATCCTTGCATTTTGGATCATTGGGCGGTATAGTACTGCTTCGCAGAACTGATCGGCGACTCGCTGACTGCCCCTTTCCTCGCCTTTTGATCCACTTCCTTTAAGGCTTCGCGTACTGGAACGAAGGGCGGTTCATGTCGTTTCGGCGACTCGCCAAGTTAAACTCGGTGATTTGGAGGACTCAATTTCTTGTTCTTTTCGGCCCTATTTGCTCCGTTTTGTGCCTAAGTGTCCATGCTTCCACTAAAACTTCAAATACCTGAAACTTCAGCATTGTAATCAGGTATTGAGATAAAACAAGCATTCAAGGACACTATTTTCATTAAAATAAAGCCCTAAATGAGTCCAATATGTGGACTCATCAGTCCCTATGTTGGGCACGAATTAGAGGCTATCTGTATAGGTTGCTTATAACTAAATTGCTCATTTTTAGTGATTGGATTGTTATTGTTGCCCTTGGGGCTATTGTGGTTTTCTGCAGGAATGTGATCTATGCCTAGAAGGGCTATGTTCTGCCTACAGGGTTATATGGATGCCTAAAAGGGCTATGAGTTGCCTACAGGGCTATGTTGATGCCTAGAAGGGCTATGAGTTGCCTACAGGGCTATATTGACGCCTAAGAAGGCTATGTGCTTCCTACAAGATCATGTTGTTGCCTAAGAGGTCTATGAGTTGTCTATAAGCTATGTTGATGCCTAAGAGAGCTATGTGCTGCCTACGGGGCTATATTAATGCCTAAGAGGGCTATGTGACTGTCTATGGGGCTAGGGGACTATCTATAGGGGTATATAGTCTAATTGGCACCTTCCGGGCTTATGGGGGCCTGCGTAGGTGGTCTTGTGTGTTGTTTGTACCTACCGAGCTTTTGGGGGCTTGGTTAGGTTGTTGTTTTATTAGTTTTGATAAGTTTAGATTTAGGAGCAGGTCAATACACTTATCTTATCCTTGATTTATTTATCAGATTATTCCAGTAAATCAGGATACCTCCTCATAGTCTATTGCCTTTCATACTCTGTACATTATTTTGTACTGATGCCCCATTGCCTTGGGGGCGCTGTATTCACGCATGCAGGTCCTGGCAGACGACTGAGTAGACTTCCTCAGCAACAGGATTGACTTTTATCCGGTTGGCTAGCCCCTTTCCTCCAAAGCTGCCAGAGTTGGGAGGTTTGTTACCTTTTGTTATATATATCTTTATGGGTAGGCTGGGGACCTGTCCCACTAATCTTTACTACTCTTAGAGGCTTGCAGACTAGTGTGTGGGGTGTATAGCTACGTTATGGCCATACTGGCCTATGTTGTTAGTTTGTTGAAGCTTGTGAGTTGTTTGATGTATTGTATTAATATATACTTGCTTTTAGTTTTGGCATAGATATCATGGTGGCCTCGACAGCCCAATCAGGACTTCTATGCTAGTTGGGCTATTTATTTATATAATCTCCTAGGAGTATGTGTTTCTTTTATAGATTAGTTGACAGGGGCCTTGCCGGCCGAGGGCTTAGTTTTAAGCTGAGATATACTTGTTTGTTTTCTTGATTATGTGTGGCTGCCATGCGCTAGTAGCAAATGGTTCAGCAGGGTCTGCTTGGTCCTGAGTTTTGGCATTAGGAGCCAGTTGCGCGTGCCCCCCGAGTTTGGGGAATGACAACAAAATTCATGACAATTATCAAAATTTACTAGAGAAAATCAAATGAAAAATGAGTAACATTTTGTAACGACTCAGAAAATGATAAGTTAAACTAGAGCCTAAATGAGGGGGTTAACGTCAAGAGTTAAGGGCAAGGGCTAGGGGTTTTGGGTGTAGGCCATGGTTTGGGAACCTAGGCTACCTAAAACTAGGCCTAACTTCTGCCTTCCTAGACCATAAGGGTCTTCACGACCCATGGTGGCCACCACGAGTCGTAGTGCCACCCGTGGTTGGCTAGGGAATAAGCCCTAGAATGGTGCCAATCTAAAGCTCTCCTTCACGAGTCACTTCACGGCTCGTGGTCATGACCACGGGCCATGGGAAGGCTCGTGGGATTATCTTAGCTTAATGAGGGTTGTGTCTTGATGAGGAGGCTATTGCCTCAAAGACCACGGGCACCACTACGAGCCGTGGTTCCCTAGACAGTCCGTCAAAGTGGTCGTCAAGATCACTGTAAGGCAAGCAAGGCAACTTGGCCAAGCTACTGCCTCCATGACCACGACCATCACCACGACTCGTGGTCTTGACCACGGATCGTGGGAGGTCTTGTGGACTTGCCTTAGGACTTTGAGGGCTTGGCAAGTTGGAGGAGTACACTTCCTAGGGGACCGCGGGCACAACCACCAGCCGTGGTGCCCCTCACGACGCGTTAAGTTGGGCGTGGTCCCTGACGGGGCTGCCTAAAATGGGGAGTTTTAAGTAATTTCGTTTTAATTAATTAAAGTGTGGGGTTGATTTTAATTGTTTTATATCACTAGTATATATAGTTTTAAGTCTTTACACAAGCCATTTTACTCCTTTATTCTCCAAAACCCAAATCAAAACAAAAGCTCTTCTCCCTCCTAAAAATTCTCTCTCTAAACTCAAGGAAGAAGAATGGAGCCATTGAAGCTAGGGTTTGTGTATTCAAGGTGGTTCTTCCTTAAATTTCGTGGGGAATCAATAGCAAGGTATGGTAGTCTTCATCCTTGACTTAGTTTCTTTCAAGGAGCCAATTTCAAAAGCGATTTCAAGTCTCCAATATTTACCCAAAAACCCTAGATTTCAATCTATGCATAGGTTCGATTCTAAATGATTTCCAAAGGCTTTATTGCATTGATTTATGGATGAATTGTGGATTTAAAGATGAATTAAGATGATTTCTTCTTAGAACCCATGTTTTTCCCCAAATTCTTAAGTTGTGATTTGTGATTGGGATTATATTGATTATGAAGTATGTGGGTTGTTTATGTGTATATGGATATAGAATGTTGAAATTATGTTATTGCTCTTGCCAAATTGTATTGATCTAAGGTGTGTGGGTGAATGTGATCCATGACCCTAGAAGGGCAAATTATGATCAAATTACATATTGAAGTAGAATTATGCTTGATCTATTGATCCACTTGAAAGGTGGAGGTGTTTACTTACTATGTATATTGTGGTATTGAATTGATGGATATCTTCCTTGTACCTCTATATATGAAGGATCTATGTATGATCATGATGTAAAATATATGTGTGTGATTTCAATGAAGTATACTGATCATGTTTAGAATGCAATTGTGTTATGATTGAAAGTTTATTCTCAATTAACACTCATGAATGATGATGATGGAATGTGAAGGGTTTTCTTCTATGAATTGTATATCTTGAATTGGTAGGCTTAGGCATCCTTTCTTGTATAATGAATGTATCTTGACTTAATGTCTTAATGTCTTGAATTGGTAGACCTAATGTTGGTAGCCTTTCATGAATGAATAATAAAGTATTCTAGGCTAAACCTTGGATCGGTAGACCTAATGGTGGTGGCCCTTCATGAGGAGTCTATGAACTAATGTAATGTTAAAACCTTGAAGCAGTAGACCTAATGTTGGTGGCCCTTTCATGTGTGAAATGATGAACCTTGTACCGATAGACCTAATGTTGGTGACCATTCTTGGAAAGTCAATGAGTTATCCTTAATGTACCTTGAACCGGTAGACCTAATGTTGGTGGCCCTTTCGTGTGTAATGTACCTTGGGTCGGTAGGCCTAATGTTGATGGTCCTCTCAAGTACACCAATACACCAATGTAATGTGAATGAATTACTCTATGAGAATGGAGGCTAAGCACCGAGTGGATATGGTAAGATGGTGACTCTCCCAATGTTAGATTAGAGTCCAATGAACATTTTTCTTATCCCATAACTATGTGCCCACATAGGTAAAACACACTTAGTTCTACCTTAGGCAAGTGGAACACCTTTCTTCGGTGTAGGGTTATATGACACCAGATTCCATGATTTAGCTCTCATGGTCTATGTCGGTTAATGCCTATTCCCATCATGTGAGATGTGCATTACGATTTCTTGATGAGTTCTATGAAGTATGGGTGGTAGTATGAGATGTCATTCATGCATTGCACGAGTAGGCTTTGAGAAGGTTATTGTGAGTTCTCTAAGTCTTAATGGCTAATGTATGAATGTGTCCTAAATGAATCTAATGAAGAATGTTGACTCTTAAATGTCTAATGTAATGATGCATGCTATACTTGGATTGTGTTATGAGTTACTTCCTTGTCATGACTTATTGAAGATGAATGTACCTTGCCTATGGTGACTTCAAATGAGTACTTAGTGGGAGTAGTAGTATGGGATGCTATTTGCACATTGCACAAGTATGACTTAGGGTTGTCTTAGGTGATGCTCTTTATGTGATGATATGGCTTATGAAATATTTATGTCTCTTATGTATGAGGATTGTATGAAGATGAAAATGTTGAATGGTAAGTTCACTTTTAGTGACCTTAAGGTGGTACTTTTGTATGGATGGTGGTATGGGACGCTATTCATACATTGCAGAAAGTATAGCTTGAGGGTTACTTGAGGTGAAGGCTTAATGTGAAGGTAATGGTTTATATGATGATTATGTTCTAAAGTGGTTAAATGACTTGTATGTTGGTTATGGTTGAATATTATGCCTCTTATACTTATGTTCATGAAGTTTTCTCAAAATGGCATATATCATGACTTTCAAACAAAATGTTCGTTTTAAGCATGTTTTTGCATGGCTATTGTCACGACTCGGGGGTACACCCCGGATGCAACACGGTGTACTCGACCCCGAAGGGGTCTCATACAAGCCTCATAGCATTCTTGAACATAAGAACATAGGAAAATAGAAAGGAATTAAAACTTTCTTTATAATCGAAGACATTTTCATTAAAAAGCAAGAGGAAGACTTTCTAGACTTTGTCTCAAACCATCTAATACTTTGAATACAACATTGGGACTTAGCCCATACAAAAGTTTTAACATAAACTAAAAGACATAAAGGAACAAAGTGGGTTTTGTCCTCGAAACTATGAGGACTCACCAAGTCTTAATCTTTAAACACCTTAGAAATCTACTCCTCAAGCATAGAACACCAATATCTCCAAACCCTACACTTTGGTAAAAATGGAGAAGAATGGAGTTAGCACAATTAAGTACTAAATATGGAAGTCATGCAAAAACATGCTTAAAACAGACATTTTCTTTGAAAGTCATGATTTTATGCCATTTTACTAAAACTTCATAAATATGAACATAAGAGGTATAATATTCAAACACAGCCAACATAAAAGTCATTTCTCACATTCAAGGCATAATCAAGATATAAACAATTACCTTCACATTAAGCTTTCACTTCAAGTAACCTTCAATGTTATACCTTGTGCAATGTATGGATAGCGTCCCATACCACCATCCACACCAAAGTACCACATTAAGATCATCAAAAGTGAACTTACCATTCAACATTTCCATCTTCAACAATACTCATGCATAAGAGACATAAACCTTTCACAATTCAAATCATCACATAAGGACCATCACCTAGGACAACCCTAAGTCATACTTGTGCAATGTGCAAGTAGCATCCCATACTACTACTCACACTAAGTACTCATTTGAAGTCACCATAAGCAAGGTACAATCATATACAGTAAGTCATGACAATGAAGTAACTCATGATACAACCCAAGTATAACATGTATCTAAGCATATAAGAGTCAACATTCTTCATTAGCTTCATTTCATTAAGAGCACCTTCATTCATTAGACATAGATCAACATTCTTCATTAACATCATCATAAGAGCACATTCATTATACTTAACATTATAAAGGAACACACCATAACCTCTGTCAAAGCCTACTTGTGCAATGCATAGATGGCGTCCCATACCACTACCCACACTAAGTAGTGCATTCTTAAGAAGCCATAGTTCATTAACATTCTTTGTGGGGGTAAGCCTTAACCGACATAGACCATGTGAGCCATTCATGGAATCCCGGTGTCACCCTCACCAGATAAGAGATTCCTACTTGCCTAAGGTAAGACCATTATTTCTAGCTTAAGTGGATCCACTAGCTAGACCTATGTGGGCACATAGTTATGGGATAGGGAAATTGCTACTAGATACCCCGCCTCAACTCATGTGAGGGCATCCATCTCATATCACTATCCACTCGGTGCTTAACATTATTCCCCACGGAGTACTTGACATTCATTAAGTTCATTCATTATTATGGGCTAAGAGATTGCTACTAGATACCCCGTCTCAACTAACGTATGTGCATTCATCTCAAACCCAACATTCATTCATTGGAAAGCTCATAGATTCAAAGATGAGAATAGCCTTTCACCTAAGAATCCCCTTATTGTGAGAAAATCATTTCACAACAAGTCATTATAATATTAGAGTACAATTGAGAATAGTCTTTCAATTAACCCATCATCACTAATATTATCATTGAACTTCATTCAGTCTTTATTCAAAAAAAGGTTACCAACATTAGGTCTACCAATTCTAAATCATCAACACATTCATTAGTCATTTATGAAAGGGCTACCAATATTAGGTCTACCAATTCAAGACATTAAGTCAAGATACATTCATTATTCAAGAGGAGGATGCCTAAGCCTACCAATTCAAGATATACAACATTACATTATAGAACCCTTCACATTCCATGATCAACATTCATGAGTGTCAAGTGAGAATATGCTTTCAATCACAACACATTTACATTCTATACAAGATCATCATTCTATCATTGAAATCACATGCATATCCTTCACATTATACGTAGTAACTAAACACCTCCACCTTTAAAGTGGATCAATACAATTAGGCAAGAGTAATAGCATAATTTCAACATTCTATATCCATATAAACATTAACAATTCACATTCCATCATAATCAATCAAATCCCAATCTCAAATCACAACTTAGGAATTTGGGGGAAAACATGGGTTCTAGGAAGAATTCACCTTAAATCATCTTTAAATCCACAATTCATTCACAATTCAATGCAATAATGCCTTTAGAAATCGTTTTGATTCAAACCCATGCATAGATTGAAATCTAGGGTATTGGGGAAACTTTGAAGATTTGAAATCACTTTAGAAGTTGGCTCATTGAAAGATAATAAGTCAAGGATGAAGACCACCATACCTTTTTAAGAAGAATCCCACGAAAATTCCTTGAAAAATTTGAAGATTTGACCTTGGAAGCTTGAAGTCTTCACCTCCAATGAAGGTTTCTAGAGAGAGAACTTTTGAGAAGAGAGGTTTCTAACTTTGGGGGTTTTGAAATAATGAGGTATAAATATGTTTTAATACTTTAAAATACCATAAATAACTAATTAAAATCGTCCCCTAACCAAACAAGACTTAGGGTGAATTTACCAATTCACCCTCCACTAGGCCGAGATATTTGACCTGTTGGTTCGTGGTCTGGGGCTGCAGCTTGTGAAAAAGGGGTCTGATCTACGGAGCAAGACCACGAGTCGTGGTTTGGTCTACGAGGCGTAGTCCCCTTCTGTGGTTCACCAAAACTTGGGCAGCTTGTTGGTTTCAAGGGGTCTTGGGGGTTAGGCTTAAGGTCCTCCTCAAGGACCCCTAGGGTGGTCCTTGGGGAGTCGTACCTTGACATTTGACCCATAAACCCCTCAACCAAAGCTCGGCACAACATTAAACACCCTCAAACCTCATGACAACTCAAAGACACACAAGTTAGGCTCTAGTTTCACCTATTCATTTTACGGGTCGTTACAACTATCATACTTAGTACTTAATTGTGCTAACCCATATTTCTCTTATTTTACTACAAGTGTAAGTTCCGGCAAGTGAGTTGCTATTCATCTAGTTCACGGGCTTGGATTGATATTCCTCCAAGACTAAGTGGTATGTCCTCATAGATCAAGGACAAGTACTTGATGTTTCTATTTCTTTCATGTAAAAAACTATTGTTAGACTTTTCGATTGTAAAGGGCGGTGACCCTACTTTAGTTTTCAAGACATTGTTTAGATAGCCGTGTGAGACTATAGACTTCCGATGTGTTTCAAATGTTTTTATAAAGTTTTGATCGTATGGATTTTAAGAAAAGTTTTTAAATTTCGCACTAGTTCTATGTATCAAATATTATGAATGCTAAGAGGCTTGTACGAGACCCCTTCGGGGTCAAGTACGCCGTGTAACTTCCAGGTTATAGGCTCAGGTCGTTACACATTTCAAATCATATACCTTAACAAAACAAAGAATTCAAAACTAAAATTCTTCAAAAGAAAGTCTCAAGTCTCTTTAAAATGTAACTAAATATCAATGACAAATTTTCAAAATATTTAAAAGTATTATTTTCAGAGTAAACTCATCAATCATAAGCTTAGGGCCCGTTTGGCCATGCGATATGGTATCATGATATGGAATCATGAGATGAAATTAAAGTTTTGTTTGGACATGCGATATGAAATTTTTGTGTTGTATATTTTCTCATAAACATAAAAATCTCATAAGTTGTAAAACTATTAAAATAGCTCCAATTGTTTATTCAATCTTATCAAATAAACAAAAATTTATAAAATCGCATAATAAATTATTACAAAGCTATTTGTTCTCCACTTAAGTAATTGTTTCATCTAACTTTAATTTAATAAAAAAAATTGAACATAAATTGTAGTGTACTAGTCTTTAATATAATACTCCCACATAGTACGGACAATTTCCTCACGTTGAACTTGCATTTCTCGATCATGTGACCAAGAAGACGAACCAACATTGTTACTTTGAGCCATTTGTTGGTCAATATCATCCGCAACTATATTTTCATGATCATAGACCATAAATATTTCATCAGTACTTTGGTATTCTCGCAAATAATTATTTAACACTGCACAAACTATGACAATTTTTACTTGTGTATCAATATCATAATGGTTCATGCCTTGTTTCAGTATTCTAAATCTATTTTTCCAAGCTCCAAAAGTTTGTTCATTCATATTGCGCAGAGATGAATGCCTATAATTAAACAATTCTTTGGGATTTTGAGGCTCTCTTTCACTTTCTCGGTAATCTTGCAAATGATAGCGTAGTCTTTTGTATGGAGCTAAAAATCCTTTTGTGTTTCGAAAATCAGCATCAACAACATAATATTTATCTACCAACAAACATTTTATAAAGAATTACTAAAAGCATATGTGACGTAAATGAGACAACTTGGTGTAAATAAATAATATTTATTCTAAAGATGTAATTTAAAGTTACCATATGGCGGAAATGGAAATTGTGACGTTGGTTCAACAAGTGCATTCTCAAGTACTTTACTATCATGTGCAGTACCTTCCCAACCAGCAGCAACAAAGGTAAATCACTTATCAAAATCACAAGCACATAAGATATTTTGTGATGTTCTTCCTTTGCGATTACGATATGCTTGTTGCACCGCTTTATGAACCTCCCCTTCTATATATGTTCCATCAATCGCACCAACACAATCCTATCAAATAAAAAATACATCAATATTAGTTTAGTGAACATAAAATAAATTGAAAGCATTACAGAATGCACTTCATAAAAATAATATTTGTAAGAGTAATAAAAATAGTGCTTCCAAGACAATGCAAACTCATAAAATAAATATTATCTCTTTAAACAAAGTTGATAGGAAATATGTAACTAAATACTAATAACTTACACATAAAATATAAATGTACACTTATTAAGGCCATAAAATAAATTTATTATTCAACAATCGGTTGGTGTGAGTTAAAGTGATTATATGTTGGTGAAAAGAATAAATTTTATGTCAGTGAGTATAATAAAGGCTTAAGTCATCTCTGGCTACTCAAAGTTGTCCGCATTATTCACTTAGACACCTCAATTGAGGCTTGTATCTATTGAACACCTCTCCCACATTAAATTGATACTGCTTGAACACTTTTTGCCTACATGGCATTTTGAGTGTGATTCACGGCTAATGAGCGCGTGAAAGCATTTTCTTACATTTAAAAAAAAAAAAGAGTTTGTCTTCTTCCTTATGCACGCCATTACTCCTCCACCTTTCTTCTTTCTTTTGCTGGTTACTATTACGCCTCCACCTTACAACCAAGCAGCTGCCGCCGTCGCCATCGCCGTCGCCGCCACAATCATCCACCAATAACACTCTTCTTATCTTTCTGCTTATTCGGATCCTGCTGGCTGGTGATGATGAGTTTGTCACTCATACAAGGTTACTTCTTGCCAGAGGAAGAACAACAAGAACCTCAGTACGACAAATCCGACGACAACAAAAATGATAAAGTTCCACATAGTCGTTATAAGTTTTTTCAAGCCCAATTTCTTCATCTTTCGAGCTTCCGTCTGCCCTTGACGCCTTTTTCGAGTTAAATTTCTCTGTAATCTACTCTTCTTTTTCTTTTTCAATTGTAGCAGCAAAATACTAATCTAAATGGATAGGCAATAAGAAATTAGCTATTATCCTTTTTCATCTTATTATGTGAAGTGCAGTTAGTATGAAATTAGTTATTGAAGATTTTAACGACGTCGGAGCTTAATGGGCGTGGGTGGAAATTGGAAAGTGGTACGGTGGTGGGATAGCAGGGGAAGGGTTTGGATGGTGGGAGAGTGGGGTTACATGTATATTCTTTTATTTTTTTAAAATAGTAATAATTTTCTTTTTCTTTCACATTATAATACATTTTAAAAGAATTTAATGAGATCCAAATAACACATGTCATTTTTAATTTGTCAAATTGTCACGTCAGCGCGAGTGTATTTCACTCATTTTATACTTTTAGCTGATTGTTGAAAAAATGTTCAAATGGTTCAAATTCTAAGGGGTACAGGTGTTCAATAGGTACAAATATGAATTCAAGTGTCTAAGTGAATTATGCAGACAACTTTAAGTGTCTATAGATGACTTAATGTGATTATAAATTTATTTACGTATGAAATAAATGGTTAGTAGATATAAATGTGGGGTTGTTTTAACAAAATATAAACTCGTGGATCAATTTTTGTATTAAAATATCTCAAATCATGATACGGAATTATATATTCCATATAATGGTTTTTGGAGAATATGGAATCAGCGTAAAATTGCATGTCCAAACGTTGATTCCATCTCACGATACCATATCGTGATATGGTATCGCATGGCCAAACGCCTTCAAATTTACAAAGTTTTTCATCTTGTTAGCAGTTTATTTTGAAGAAAAGTTAAAGTTATATAGATTTAGATCTTCACACAATCAACAAATCAAAGATATTTTCATCCACCAAATTTTTGAGAAAATTTGAAGTTGCAGAGATTTAGTTAAAGCTTTGAAGCTTGGATATTAGAAAGAGAAAAAGATGAAAAGAAGAGAAAATTGATCGCATAGAATTAAATGGATGAATTTCTAAAAAAAAAATGATTATTTAAAATTGGGGAAAGTTATTTGATTTCGAGTTTGACACTTGTCCCTTTATCAAAATTAAAGACAAGTATGTGCCAAAGTATAATGAGAGGGGTATATTTGAACTAATAGTATAATTACATAAGAGTTATATTTGGATCGAAAGTATAACAAAAGGATATATTTAGACTATTTTTGTTAGTATAAGGGTATATCAACAATTTTTCGTCTAATATATTATACTAGTCAAGTTCTTCATGATAGTTTTTAAAAGAACATAGAATATCGTAGTGACTCTTTATCCGTCACCCATCTCTAAAGAATTCAAATATTAGATTTAATCGTATGTATTAATATAAATCTATGCGAAGAAGGGTCGATGTATTGTAATTGAAATGACACAATCATTTATTAAAATCCAAGATTGTATGAGACATGATTCATATCACATTTTAACCAAATAAGAAATACAATATTTTAAAACTTAATTTTATAACTCAATTAGAATCACCTTCAATTACAATCAAACATCTTAAGTAATGTTAATATAAAAAAGACCAATTGGGAATTTTAATTTGGTGACTCAATTAAAATCCAAACTCACAAATCATTAGTATAGAACACAAACTCATAACCAACATAAAACAAATTAAGATAGTATCAAAAGTAGTATTATTTTCATTTCTATTCTTTTAATATTTTTCTATAAAATATCATATTAGAACAATTATATATAAAATATATCATTGTTGAATTTAAGAGGTAGCGTTGTAATTTCAATTAATCTCACCCTTTCTTGTCTCTATTATATTTTTTTGTAGATAACGAGAGATAAAGACATAGTACAATATGTCAACAATCATGAAACTTACTGTTTTAGCGTTGAGGGTAGGATACCATTGAATTTAGAAAGAAATCTATAAAACAATAGATTAAAGTTGTAGAGTTTTTAGATTTTTGATGTTATTATGACGTTGATTGGAGAATCAAATAATTTAGAGCTTGTAACCCAGTTTGAATAATGACCTGATTTCTATTAGTTTTCTTCTTTTGAGGCCTCATTCGTATTTTAAAATATTAAAGAGTCATTTGACCATAGTTTTGTCATCTAATTTCAAGTATTCCTACAAAAAATAAATTTTAATTCTTTTTTAAGCAATTATAGACTCGGAGGTCTTTTTATTCAAAACAAAAAAAGTTTGTACAAAATGGGCTCAACTGAGCCCAAAAGTAACCTGAAAAAGAAAGCCCGACGCCCCTATTATGTGTTATCAGCTACTTTCTGAACACTTGGTATTGGTGTTGGTGGTAAACGTTGATGTATGAGGAATTCTGCAGTTTTTGAATTGGTTTGAATTGTTCAGCTTATGGTAGGTGGCTTACGAGTGTCCAACCGGAAGGACTTATAGCTCTACATGGTTATTGAGGATTTTGAACTGGGTTGATAACTCTATTTATGGAATTATCCAAACTGTTGTAACGCGTTACATAGATCCTTGATGGTAAATAGAGGTTGTGTGCTCATAGTATACGGAATTATTGGAGTGACCAAGAACTGCTTCAAGTTTCGACATGAGATATATGATGGTTTGAATAATAGTTGAAGCTGGGTAAGTAAAGGATCGCGTGTAATCGATATTGGTCGTGATTCAATAGTTATATCTCAATGAAAAGGTACTATGACACTTAGAACTTGGATTATTAGCGATTGGGTGAGACCCATATCGATCGTGGAATGCTTCAATGGAAGTAGGAAGGACCATAATTCAAAATTTTGGAAGCAATGATGTGTTTCTAAGAATGACTGGATACTAGTGGCCATCTGAGGGTAAAGTAACTGGCCGGTGTGACTATGATGTTCTGATAGTATTGATATTGTTGGCTTTAATGGATTATTGTAAAGAGTATGAGAAAATGGATAAATTTAGTATGTCTATGATTGTTATGAGGCCGGACTGGCTGATTGTGAAGTCAGACGAATGAGAAGGTGTGTTATGGACATCATGGAAAGGATATCTTGGGTTGTTCAATTTCGATTTTGTATATTCTTATGTGACCACCTACCTCATTTCAGACTTGGTTTTGGATTATGATTCTCTGTCTATGTTCAGACGTGTTTTTACTTTTGTGGGTGGATTCCTAGTGGTGAATCTGATGGACCGATTCATGCTCTCTTGGCAGAATAGAATACTTGTGTGGGTGGGCCGATTCAGAGATAGTGGGTTCGATGTGGTATTGGGGTGGTGGAAGGTTTTCGGAAGTTCTACAAGTGTCATCTTGCTTTTGGAAAGGTATAGAAAGGCTACCGTATGTGGCTACAGTTTTTGGCTATTTTGGTATTTATCTTGAACCTGTATGCATGGTTCAGCTAGGTATGGTTTGATGCTTAGGTGGCCCATGGGCCTAGTTCTTCCGTTGCTGGAGTTGTCTACAATTACGGATCCTACTTCAGTGTTTTAGTGGCATCCTTAGAGGTTTTATATGCTTGGATGGGTCGATCATCAGTAGGATACTTGATCATTTCTATCTGTGGGTTAGATAAGCGTGATTATTCCAAGATGGGTGCTCGATGGATATGCATCAGATTAGTATGACTCAGACTTGTGGAAATGTGGTAATGAGAATGGAATTTTTTCTAGAGTCGGTGATGGTTCGTGTGTTGTGAGAGCTTGGTGACTGATTTAGGTTCATCCTTGATTTTTCTGTGGTTATTGATTCCGAAATTTCTCTCGTGGTTACATGATTAGGGGTTTGTCATGGTAAATATGTTGTGGTTTTGAGATCTTAGATTCAGATTCAGTC
>JAJOOR010086445.1:0-38728 GCA_036250505.1 Solanum acaule | reverse complement strand
CCGGATCAATCTTCTATTCGACAAAAGCTTCTCTCAGAGTCTCATGATACACCTTCTGCCGGGCATGGAGGATATTTAAAAACCTTGAAGCGCCTTTCTTCCAACTTTTTCTGGCCAAGGATGAAGCATGATGTTCAGATCTTTGTTCAGAACTGTTTGGTTTGTCAACAAGCCAAATACTAAGCTCTAGCACCTGCTGGACTTCTTCAACCCTTGCCTATACCTGAAAGAATTTGGGAAGATGTCTCACTTGACTTCATTGTAGGACTTCCCAAATCTGGTGGTTTTGATACAATTTTGGTTGTCGTAGATCGTCTCAGCAAGTATTCTCATTTCATCCCACTTTCTCATCCATATACTGCCAAGATTGTTGCTAAGGTTTTTTGCAGAGAAATTGTGCGTCTTCATGGCATTCATCGGTCAATTCTATCTGATCGGGATGTTATCTTTCTCAGTGCTTTTTGGCAGGAGCTTTTTCGACTTAGCCAAACAAGGCAAAGAATGGGTACCTCTTACCACCTACAATCTTATGGACAAACAGAGGTAGTTAACAGATGCTTGGAATCGTATTTACGATACTTTGTTATGGAGCAGCCTCGTATATGGAGTAAGTATCTACCATGGGCAGAGTTTTTTTTTAACACGGGTTTCCACTCATCCATAGAAACTACCCCATTCAAAGTTGTTTATGGTAGGGACCCTCCATCCATTTCTCCTTATGTTCATGGAGAAACATTGCTGAACTTGAAGAACAACTTTTGAATCGTGATGCCATGCTGAATATTCTGAAGGATAACCTTTTAAAGGCTTAAACTCGAATGAAATAGCAAGCTAATTCTCATCGTCGAGATGTTACCTTTCAAGTTGGAGATTCTGTCTTTCTACGTGTTCAGCCTTACCGTCAACGCTCTTTGGCTCATCGCAGGTGTGAAAAATTGTCACCTCAATTTTTTGGACCATATAAAATTGTACGGTGTGTTGGACCTGTAGCTTCCTAGTTCCTCCAAAGTACATCGGATTTTTCATGTATCTTTGCTCCGTCCAGCTCATGGTCAGCAAGCTGTTATACCACAAGCCCCTCTTTCTCTTAATGAAGATTGGGAACTCACCATATCTCCTGCTAAGATTCTTGCACATCGATGGGTTAAAGAAGCTGGTTCTTCTTCTTTGGAACTGCTCATTCACTGGGTTGACCGTCCGCTTGAAGAAGCTATTTGGGAAAACTATGATCTCATTGCAGATCAGTTTCCTTCTTTTCGCCTTGAGGACAAGGCAACTTTTCAGGGAGGATGCACTGATACGAATGCTCCTTTAAGGACTTACTCTAGAAGAAAATATAGGCGAGCAGCATGTGGAGATAATCTATCTTAGTTTATCTATCTTACTTTCTTTGTATTAAGTAGGATAAAATATATAAGCAGTAATTATCTATAGTAGTTATAAAGTAGAAGTTATTACTAGTAGGCCGCATCAGTTATTTACAGCAGTAACTGTTTCTATCTATCTGTTAGGAGTTATTTATGTTTACTATAAATATTTGTATTTTAGGAGAATTCTAGGGAAGGAAAAATATTATTATGTCTTTATATCTGGAGATTTGTCCACTCCATACGGACATTGTTATTGGTTAATGCAGTGTTTAAGATTCTTGCACTTTATTCAACCAGTAAAGTTTCATTTTCACATCAGTTTCTATCACAAACCTTCAAGAACGACAAACTTTGCTCTTTCTCCTCTTTTCTCTTCTTGCATTCTTTCTCCAAAAACCCTAGTGTAAATTTCCAATTGTCTAATCTGAACTAATTCAATTTAGACCCCAATTTAATTGCTAAAAACGAATTAACTTAATTGGGTGGCGAAGAGACCATAATGCCCTTCTAAAATCCGGATTAGACTTTCCTTATTTGAACAACCCAACTTCCAATGGGCATAACTCACTCATACGAACTCCAAATCGCATAAACTCGGCGGCATTGGAAAATTATTCCAAGATATTTCGTACGATATCTGGAAACATAACTAACTCATCTTGAGCTAGGAGTTATGGTCATTTGAAGTTGATCCAAAACTCAAATTGAACTTAACCAATTTTCCAGATTTTTATTATTTCACAAAATCACTCTTTCTAATTCTAGTTCTTTCAATTTATGAGATGTTACAATATCTCCCCCTTTGGAGCATTCGTCCTCGAATGAGATTACACTTACTAGGCTAAGGGTGTAACATTAATATTTAGCTCAAACACCCAACAAGCAATGCAATTACAACATGCTAATCTTATAAATAAAAGCCAAGAAAAGGATTAGTACCTTAATTTGGAACTTTTACGGATTTGAAGAGATGTAGATATCCCTTCTTCATATCTTTCTGAGATTCCCATGTAGATTCCTCAACAAACTGATTCCTCCAAAGAACTTTGACTGATGCTACCTCTTTTGTGCTCAACTTGCGAACTTGGCGATCTAGAATCTGAAGTGGAATCTCCTCATAAGATAAGCTATTCTTGATCCCAATGACTTCAGTTGGTATGATCAATGAAGGATCGCCCATACACTTTTCCAACATAGAGATGTGGAACACCGGATGGACTACTGGTAATTCTTGTGGTAGCTTTAACTCATAAACTACATTGCCAATCCTCTAGGATATTCTGTAAGGCCAATATACCGGGGACTAACCTTCCCCTTCTTACCAAATCACATAACGCCCTTCATGGGTGAAACCTTTAACTACTTCAAACTGTAACTCCCTTCTCCTAACATCAGTGTAGGATTTCTAACGACTCTGCGCCGTCTTCAACCTCTCTTGAATCACTTTCACCTTCTCCATAGCTTGATGAACTAAATCTGGTCCTATCAACCCAGCTTCACCAACTTCAAACCATCCAATAGGAGATCTGCATCTTCTCTCATAAAGAGCCTCATATGGAGCTATTTGGATGCTAGCATGGTAACTATAGTTGTACGCAAACTCAATGAGAGGTAGGTGATCGTCCCAATTACCCTTGAAATTAATCACACAATCTACATTGATATCTCAAAACACCATTTCCCCCTTGTTCCAAAGCAATCACTTTTTTCTTATGAACACTTGCCTTTAATTCAAGAAAAATAGGATCTTAGTCTTGCTTCTCTTTTACTTATAATACTACTGATGATTCTACCTCATTCATCACCACTACACCTCCTTCTATGGAATCCATTAGTCAAACTCCTAACCGTGCAAGTCTATGCACCTCTTTTGCTAACTCTTTTTTATCTTCCTCAAAATGGGCGGTACTACCCATAGATAATTTACTCAAGGCATTAGCAACATCATTAGCCTTACCTGGGTGATAAAGAATACTCATGTCATAATATTTGAGTAACTCTAACCACCTTCTCTGTCTAAGATTAAGCTCTTTCTGACTTAACACATACGGAAGACTCTACTAATCGGTAAACACATCCACATGCACACCATAAAAATAATGACGCCATATTTTCAAACCAAATACTACGGCAACCAACTCTAGATAATAGGTTGGGTAATTCTTCTCATGGAGGCATAAGCTATAACTTTGCCATCCAGTATTAACACACAACCCAAACCAACTTTACACGCATCATAATAGACAACAAAGCCTTGCCTACCTTCAGGTAAGGTCAAAATTGGGTAGTAGTCAACCTCCTTTTCAATTCCCGAAAGCTTTTCTCACAAGGTTCAGACCATTGAAACTTCACTGTTTTCTGAGTCAACTTGGTCAAAGGAGATGAAATAGATAAAAATCCCCCGAAAAACCTTCTATAATATCCAGTTAACCCCAAGAAACTCCTAATATCAGTTGGAGATGTGGGTCTAGGCCAATTCTGCACTACCTCTATCTTCTAAGTATCAACTTTAATTCCCTCTCCAGACATAATGTGGCCTAAGAATGCCACAGACTTCAAGACAAAACTCACACTTGGAGAACTTGGCATACAACTCTCTATCTCTTAGAGTTTGGAGAACTTTTCTGAAATGACTAGCATGATCTTCCTCATTCCTCGAATAGATTAGTATGTCATCAATGAAGAAGATAACAAGCATATCTAAATAAGGTTTGAATACTTTATTCATAAGGTCCATGAATGGTGCAAACGCATTAGTCAAACCAAAAGATATGACCAAAAACTCATAATGACCATAACTGGTCCTTAATGTTGTCTTGGGAATATCACACTCCCTTACTTTCAACTGATGGTAGCCAGATCTGAGGTCTTATCATAGAAAAACAAGAAGCACCTTGAAGTTGATTGAAAAGATCATCAATTCTCAGAAAAGGATACTTGTTCTTGATGGTAGCCTTGTTCAACTGACGGTAATCTATACACATCCTAAGGGAACCATCTTTCTTTATCACAATTGGGTCAGGAGTTCCCCAAGTGAGATGATTGGTCGAATGTAACCTTTCTCTAAAATATCTTTCAACTGCTCTTTTAACTCTTTCAACTCTGCTGGTGCCATGCTATATGGCAGAATAAAGATAGGACGAGTATCAAGAATAGTATCTATACCGAAGTCTATTTCTCTCTCAGGAGGGATTCCAGGAAGATCATCTAGAAAAACATATTGAAACTCTCTTACTACTGAAAATGACTGAATAGGAGGTATCTCAACACTAGAGTCATTAACTCGGATTAAGTGATAGACACACTCCTTGGAAACTAACTTTCTCGCCTTAAGGTACGAAATAAAATGACCCTTAGGCACTGCTGAACTACTCTTCAACTCTATATAACTGGTTCACTGGAAGCTGGAACTTGACTACTCGAGTTCTACAATCAATTGATGCATAACAGGCATAAAGCCAGTCCATACCTAAAATGACATAAAAATCTACCATGTCTAACTTAACTAAATCAACCATGGTACTCTTGTGATTGACGGAAATTAAATAATCACGATAGACACTTTCTGCTAGAATAGACTCAGCATCATGTGTAGTAACACTGAAGGCTCAAGAAGTTGCTTAGGAAGATAATCAAAATTGAGGACTTATATCATAACAGTGACAACATCTGGCGAATCCTCTTGCTCTCGATGACTAGCAATATAATAAAGACGGTTTCCTTCTCCGCCTGCCCTTGAAGTAGGTCATCTAGATGCAGCTTTATCTGGTGGAGCAACTGCAGAATACTGGGATCTATTGCCCCTATTACCATTACTCTGTCTACTCTAAGGAAACTCTCTCATAAAATGACCGTACTAGCCACACATGAAGCAACTAGTGGAGCCATCACGACACACCCCTGAGTGGCTCCTACCACACTTAGCACATGTAGGAGTCTTAGTACCCCCTTGTGCCTTACTACCTTACGAATGCGCAGGTCTAGCTCTGAAGTTCTGCAATTCTGACTATTGTACTCACATTTGTTCATTGGTCTAGGTGCACTAGCAGATGATGTAGAAGGTCATTTCTGCTTATGTTGGAAAGAAGACCAGTTCACATTACTTTTTTTCTTCCCGGATTCATTCCCTGATGTCTTAGCCCTCTTATTGTCAAACTCTTATCTATCCTTCAGCTGGTCCTTCTCAACTTGTTGCACATGGATCATCAGCCTTGCTATGCCCATGGAACCTTTTAGCATGGCTGCCTTACTTTCCTTTCTTGACAGACGAGTGAACCCAACTACAAATAAACTCATTTTGTTCCTCATGTCGGCAACCATCTATTTGCTTCTCTTAGCTCACGAGGAAAGAAATGCCCATAAAGGCTCTCTAGACCGTAGGCCAGCTCAAAATCAGTTACGCGTAAGCACGAGTTAGAAAAAGACTTTTATAGAGATACACTATATCGTACGAACTGAGTATGAAAGAAATGAAGGAATTCCTAAATGTTGCAGCCTTCTAATTATAGATGTGGCGCACTTCACACCGTTAACTAGGACTCTACAGATATTGCTTCATAGACTCCCTAGGACTCTTGATCTCTAGGCTCTGATACCAAGTTTATCACGCCCTAATCCTACACCCTGGACATGGTCGGCACTCAAGAACTATTGTTGGCCCCAAGCGAACCCTTTGCCTGGCTTAGTTACTCAGCGAAAGACACTAATCAAGATAAATACTTTTAAAATAAGTAAACTGAACTACTCAAAATATACCTTAGAATATATTATAATAGCATTCACTGCCAAAGTGGCAACTCAAGTCTCAACTTAACTGAAAAGGAAAAGTAAAGACTCATGAACTAGCATCACCAACTCTGTCAATGAAGCCTCTAAACAACTGAGATGGACGTTGGGACAAGACCCACGACATCCTAATGAATTAAAATATTAAAAGCAATAAAATGATCCTCCGAAAAGCTAGGAGGCTTACCAACTAACTATAAGTGCTCAACTGGATCAATGAGGCGATAAATGCTGATCCTGATTACCTGCGTCTGCATCATAATAGGATGTAGGCTAACTGGCATCAGTACATTGAATGTATGAGTATGCGAGTTGGAATGCTAAACATAACTTAAGCTTGAAATGAATTTGAAAGAAACACTTACCTTGGCTTTATTCAACTTATGAATAACTTAACTCAATATAAAGCAATAAAACAAATGCAATATATAGAAAGCTTGTAAAACCGTGGAAAACAACTTAGTTCGTTAAAGAAAATGCAATAACAAATTCAACTTTACTTATATAATAAATTAATATAGTTTCTGTGGGAGTTTTTTTAACCAACAACCACCACTATGAACCTAAGTGGTGATACATCGTCTTGCCCACGTTACCAGAACTGTCCTATACTTTGCCGTCATATAGAACGCTTAACTAAGTGGATCCACTAGTCTATCCTAAAAGCATCATAAAAAGTCATCTAAAAAGTATGATTCTTTACTACCCATGATGGCTACATGGTTTATGGAGACGTGAGTTATCTGAACTCAAGCTCGTCCCCATATCGGTGCTCAATACCACTCCCAAAATTTACTTTAGCTGATATGTTTGTAAAACAAAACTCTTTCTTTGGTTTGATATAATTACTCAAAAACATAGCTTAAAAGCTCTCATGGAAATCTCAGTTTCCTTTCTTGCTCAAATGTGAAAACATTTTAACTATTGGGAATACTTAGTTCCCGAATAATCTTTGAAGAATGAACTTTACTCTTACTATTTATTCGAAAATAGCTCAAAGGCTCTTTTGGAAATCTCAGTTTCCTTTCTTGTTCAAATGTGAACATTTACTCTTTGGAAATACATAGTCCCGATATACTCTTTTGAAGAAATGCACTTCAAACGTTACTCTTTACTCAACTCAAAACTCAAGTCTTAAGAAGACTCGTGGAAAAACATTATGAACTTCTCTTAACTTGACTCTTGACTTCTCTTGACTTGACTCTTAACTTCTCTTGACTTGACTTTTAACTGCTCTTGACTTAACTCTTAACATTCCTTGAATTGAATTATGGATTCATGGATTATGATTTGTGATAGGAAATATCTCATGATGTTTAGGAATGATTTTGGATAGCTAAACATGAGAAAAGATAAAAAAAATCACTATCTGAGGATGGGTCCACGACGCGGAGGTGTATATAAATTTTGGCCGCGAAAATAATTTTTGAGGCAGAGAGGTCCGTGACCTCTTCGTGACGAGAAGGGAAAATTACACTTCTGAGCAACAAGTCGGCAACGCGGACCTGGTACCCAGTTTCTGCCCGACTTGTTCCTTTTCGCTTTCTAACCCCAATTCACCTAAACTCGGTTCTTTTTCTCAAATTCCCTTTAGATTCAGATATCCAGTATGTATACACAAGAATTTAACTCAAGAAACTCAAGGAAAGAACATTTTAACTTGAAGGAACTCCTCAGCCTCCACCTAACTCAAGAACGAAGGACAATTTCAAGAACACCATTCAAGATTCATCAACTTTCAACTTTCTAGAACAAACGTCACTGAAATAAACATGATTAGTGCATGGGTGAACGAACCCAACACTATGAAAGACTCACATACCTCTTTAGGGATCAACCTTTGTGGAAATCCACAATATAAACTTTCAAGAACGACGAATTTTGCTCTTTCTCCTCTTGCGTTCTTTCTCCAAAAACCCTAGCATAAATTTCCAGTTTTCTAAACTGAATCAATTCAATTTAGACCCCAATTTAATTGTTAAAAACAAATTAACTTAATTGGGTGGTGAAAAGACCATAATGCCCTTCTAAAATCCGGATTGGACTTTCCTTATTTGAAGAACCCAAATTCCAATGGGCATAACTCACTCATATGAAATAAGAATGGCGCAAACTCGTCGGCGTCGGAAATATTATTCCATGATCTTTCCTACAATATATGGAAACACACCTAACTCATTCTAAGCTAGGAGTTATAGTCGTTTGAAGTTGACTAAAAATTCAAACTTAACTTAACTAAACCAATTTTCCAAATTTTTATTATTCCCAAAAATCACACTTTCTAATTCTGGATCATTCTAGTTCCTTCGATTTGCGAGATGTTACAAAGACTCTCCAAAGACACTATAAATATCAGATCACCAACATATTTCTTCAACAAGGAGACATGGATAACCGGATGCACTAATGCCAAGTCATTAGGTAAATCAATTTGATAAGCAACTTTACCAATACGCCTCAAAATTTGATATGGGCCTACATAATGAGGACTAAGTTTCCCTTTCTTTCCAAAACTCATCACACCATTTGTGGGTAATATTTTCAAATAGTCCCAATCATCTACATCAAACTCAAACTCTCTTCTTCTAACATCGGCATAGGACATTTATTGACTGTGAGTCTTTTCTAATCATTCTTTAGTAAGCCTAACTTTCTCAATAGCTTCATGTACCAATTAAAGACAAAACAAAGCAGCTTCACCCACTTCAAACTAGCCTAAGAAGATCTACACCTTCTACCATATAGATCCTCAAATGGAGCCATACCAATTCTTGAATGATAGTTATAATTGTATGCAAACTCAATCAAAGTGAAATGATCATCCTAGTTACCCTTGAAGTAAATTACACAGGCTCTCAACATATCTTCCAAAGTTTGGATAGTATGCTACGCTTGTACATCGGTTTGCGGATAAAAGGTAGTATTAAGCTTAACAAGAGTACCAAGCCCCTTTTGATACTCAACTTTCACTTATTGACAGTTAGGACACTTAGCCACAAATCCCGTAATATCCTTCTTCATCCCATTCCACCAATAAACCTCCAGCAAGTCATGGTACATCTTGGTCGGTAACACCTCGCCATTTGAAAGAACTAGAAAGAGTTGGAATTAGAAAGAGTGATTTTTGGTAATAATGTAAATCTGGAAAATTGGCTAAACCAATTTATGTTAGAGTTTTTGATCAACTTCAAATGACCATAACTCTTAGCTCAAGATGAGTTACATGTGATTCCAGATACCGTAGGAAATATTTTGGAATTATCTTTCCAACGCCACCGAGTTTGTGCGATTCAGAGTTCATAAGAGTGAGATATACCCATTTGAAGTTGGGTTGTTCAAATAAGGAATGTCTAAACTGGATTTTGGAAGGGTATAATGGTCTTTTAACTATCCAATTAAATTATTTCGTTTTTAGTAAGTTATGGGGGTCTAAACTGAGTTAGTTCATTTTGCACAATTATGAAATATACTAGGGCTTTGATAGAAGAGAAGAGAGGATAAAGGAGAAGAGAAGTTCAAGATTCGTCAAGTTCTTGCAAGTTAGGTTGTGGATTTCGCCAAGGATTCAATCCTACGAGGTATGTGAGACTTTCATAGCATTGAGTTCGTTCACCCACGCGCCAATCATGTTTGTTTTAGTGAAATTTGTTTCTAGAAAGTTGAAAGTATGATGTTCTTGAATTATGTTCTTGAACTTTGCTTTAGTTCTTGAGATTTGATGGGATTGCGGAGTTCTTGATGAAATCGTGTGGATTTAAGGATTTTTTTTTAGTTAGATTCTTGTGTATACATACTGGATATTTGAATCTAAAGAGGGATTGAGAAAAAGAATCGAATTTAGGCAAATTGGGGTGAGAAAACGAAGAAGGAAAACGTCGAGCAGGTTTTGGAACGCAGGTCCGTATCGCGTACTTCCACCCCCAGTGCACACAAATCACCTCCACGTCACGGAGAAGCCGCGGACTCTTCTGTTTCAAAAATAAATTTTGGGATCGAATATTAAAATGCATCTCAACGTCGCGGACTTGTTTCCAGATAGTGATTTCTTGATCGTTTCTCAAGTTTAACTATCTAAAAAGAGTCCTAAACATCATGAGATCTTTCCTATCACAAATCACGATCCTTGAATCCATAAATTCAATTCAAGGAATGTTAAGAGTCAAGTCAAGAGAAGTTCATAGAGTTATTTTCAAAAGTCTTTAACAAAAGTTTTAACTTTGTTTTTAAGACATAAGCTTTGAGTTGAGTAAAGAGTAAGAGCAAAGTTCATTTCTTCAAAGATTATACGGGAACTAAGTATTCCCAAGAGTTAAAATATTTTCACATTTGAGCAATAACGGAAACACCGATTTCCAAGAGAGCTTTTAAGCTAAGCTTTGAGTAATTATCTCAAACCAAAGAAAGAGTTTTGTTTTTAAAACATATGAGCTAAGTATAGTTTCGGAGTAGTATTGAGCACCGATATGGAAATGCGAGTTCATAATAACTCAAGTCTCCATAAACCATGTAGTCATCATGGGTAGAAAAAAGAGCATACTATTTAGATCATTCCTTAGTGCTTTTAAGCATAGACTAGTGGATCCACTTAGTTAAGGCATTCTATATGACGGCAAAGTATAGGACAGTTCTGGCAGCGTGGGCAAGATGATGTATCACCACTTAGGCTCATAGTGGTGGTTGTCGGTTAGAGAATCTCCCACAGTAATTATATTACTTTATGATATGAGTAAATTGCATTGCTATTCCATTTCTTTAACAAATGAAATTGCTACCTACTATTTTAAATGCTTCGTATAACTGCACCCTATTGTTGTTGTGTACTTTGCATTTGAGTTGAGTTATTCATGAGTTGAGTAAACCCAAGGTAATTTATCCTTTCAGATTCCTTTCAAGCTTTGGTTATGTTTATTTTTGCCCTCCCACACTCTTACATTCAATGTACCGATGCCATTTGGCCTGCATCATTTTATGATGCATACACAGGTAACCATGATCAACATCCATCACATCGTTGATCCAGTTGAGCACTCACAGTTAGTTTATGAGCCTCCTTACTTTACGGAGGGCTCCTTTTTACATTACTTTCTAGTATTTCAGTTATTAGGATGATCTGGGGTGTTGTCCCGACATCCCTCTTTGTTTTAGAGGCTTCATAGATAAGTAGTCATAGTTCTTTAGTCTTTCAATTTTCAGTTGTATATGTTAAGACCTGAGTTGCCATTTTGGCTAAGCTTTATATATCTTTAACTTATTGCATGTGTTATTTTTTGAGACAATTTCTTACATTTAAGTCTTTCGCTGAGTAAGTAAGCCAGACCAAGGGTTCAGTTGGGGCCAACAATGGTTCTCGAGTGCCAGTCCCACCCAGGGTGTAGGATCGTGGCGTGACAAACTTGGTGTCAGAGCAGAGAGTTCAATAGTCCTAGGGAGTCTATGAAGACGTGTCTGTAGAGTACTAGTTATCAGTTTGAAGCGCGCCACACCTATAATTAGGAGGCTGCAACACTTAGGAAATTACCTCACTTCTTTCAAACTCATTTCGTGCGTTAGAGTTTGATCTATAAAAAGTTTCTCCTAACTCATACTTTTGCGCATCTTTCAGTTAATCATGCCACCACTAAGAGCTGTCAGAGGTCGTCCTGCTAGGCGTAATATTGAGGAACAAGGGGTACCTAATGCACCTGAAGTGCAACCTCAAGGAGAAGTTACCAATGCTGAGTTCAGGGAAGCGATTCGAATGTTGAGCCAAGTTATGACTAACCAAGTTGGGCAACAAAGAGAAGATAGACAGGAAGTGGCTGATACTTCAAGGATATGAGAGTTCTTGAAGATGAATCCACCAAGTTTCACTAGTTCAAGCACTATTTAGGATCCAAAGAACTTTATTGAAGAGCTGCAAAATGTATTTGAAGTTATGCACATTGTCGATGCTGAATGAGTAGAACTAGCTGCATATCATATGAATAATGTTGCTAGGACTTGGTTTGACCAGAGGAAGAAGGGTAGAGGTGAGGGAGCACCACCTGCGAGTTGGGCTTGTTTTGAGAAGGCGTTCTTGGGGCGTTTCTTTCCCCAAGAACTGAGAGAGGCCAATGTCCGAGAGTTTCTCACTCTTAAGAATTATTCACCAAGTGTTCATGAGTATGGGTTGAAGTTCACTCAATTATCCCATTATGCTCCGGAGATAGTTGCAGATATTAGTAGTAGAATGAGTTTGTTTGTTACTGGGCTGTCTCCCCAGTTGAGTAAGGAAGGTAAGGCTACAATGCTAATAGCTGACATGGATATAGTGAGGTTAATGGTCTATGTGTAGCAGGTTGAGGAAGAGAAGCAGAGGGATATGGAGGAATTCAGAAATAAGAAGGCTAAGACGTCAGGGCAACAAAAAATTAATGCAAACCGGTCTTCTTCCAAACAAAATCATAAATGACCTGCTCCATCATCTACTAGTGAACTTGCACCCAGAAACAAAGGTGAGTAATATAGTAATAATTAACAGCACTGCAGGGCTAGACCTGCCTAATCTCAGGGTGGTGTGGCACAAGGAGGTAACTGGGCTCCTTAATGTTTGCGTAATCAAGGACAAAACTTCTGATGCAAGTTTCTACAATCGTGCAATAGTATAATAACCCAACCATGGGTTGGGATCATTCCCAAAGGAGTGGTTTTGAGAATTAATTGAAAAATAAAATTTAGTTCTAACTAGTTGTAGCTAAAGATATTAACAACTTAAAACATTGTAAATTAAAAGGGGACACAAGAGTGTCAATTAACAATAGGGTTTTATCACAAAGAAGTAAAAACAACAAAATAAACAAGGATTTCTAAGTAATGAGAGGGGATCTTTTGGATGTGACGGGAATACGGGTTAAGCTAGATTATTGGGTACATGCTCTCTATAGAAGATTCATAGAATAATTGTGACTAGGCTAGATTTTAAGGGGGATAAGATCTCTCTCGAGCAACTTACCCCGTTTGAAATGCGTTCCTCTCGGACACCCACCTGCCGCATGAAGACTAGCCTACGCCTTAACCCACTCACTCTCTCAAGCTAAGTGTGCGGACATAGGACTAGGGTTTACTCTCTCGAGTTGAGCCTCATATCGACCCACTCACACTGGCTATCAATCTAGTAGTCTTAGTTTTACGACCTCTCTCTCGCAAGCCGAAAACACATAAATAAACTTGTATTTGCAAATACAAATTCATTAAATTCATCCACAACCACTAAATGAAATCACATTTAAACTACGAATAGACAATCAACAAGAAAGACCCAACAATTATCTCAACCCATATTCGCTAAATCACACCCCACGAATTGGGATTTTTAGCCACATATTAAGAGATCGAAATTTATACCTAAATGAACTTGCATTCAAATGGGTATGAAGATTTAAGTCTTGTTATAGGCCAAGAATGAAGAATCCAAGAGACCCAAGTCCAAATCCTTGGAGATGAAACCCTCTTCTTCTTCAAGTTTTCAAAACCTTTTCAAACACAGAGTAAAAATATCAAAAAGTACTATTCTATATGAAAAATTATAATAATTATTCCACACTTAAAACTACAACTCTAACTATTATTTATAGTTTCTACAGATTTGTGCTGCAGTGGATCATTCGGTGTCGTTAGTCAGAATCGCCAATCAACTCGGTGATTCGCCTTTTAGTGTAGTTCATCGCCGTCTTGCACCATCCTTTAGCATCGTCGTGCTCTGGGTCATTGGGCGACATAGTACTGCTTCGTGGAACTTCTCGGTGATACACCGATTGCACCCATTTTCCGCCGCCTTGATCCTTTCCTTCAGGCTCATCACACTGGAACAAAAGGCGAAGTAAGATCCTTTGGCGATCCTCAGGCTTGGATTTCTTCGTTCTTTTCAGCCTTATCGTTCCTTTTTTGAAATGTAGTGTCCATGATTTCTTTCTAACTTCAAATGCCTGAAACTTAAGGGTTTTCATCAGATATTGAGATAAAATAAGCATTTGAGGACACAATTTCTATTAAAATATAGCCCTAAATGAGTCCAATTTGTGGACTCATCATTCCTGCATACGCTAAGTGTGGTAGAACCCACCCAGTATATGTCACGATGCCTCCACAGGTTGTTTCAAGTGTGGACAAGAGGGTCACTACATGAAAGAGTGTCCTAAGGGCCGACAAGGTAATGGAAATCAGGGTAATAGGGCCCAATCTTCATCAGTTGCTCCACCAGACATGGCTGCACCTAGAGGAGCTACTTCCGGTACTGGCGAAGGAGCAAACTAGTCGTCAAGAGCAAGAGAATTCTCAAAACTAGCCAATTAAATAAGGAAAGCCTAAACCAGATTTTGGAAGGGTATAATGGTCTTTTAACTACCCAATTAAATTATTTCATTTTTAGTAAGTTATGTGGGTTCTAAACTAAGTTAGTTCAGTTTACGCAATTACAAAATACGCTAGGGCTTTGAGAGAAGAGAAGAGAAGTTAAAGATTCACCAAGTTCTTGTGAGTTTGGTTGTGGATTTCGCCAAGGATTCAATCCTACAAGGTATGTGGGACTTTCACAGAGTTGGATTCGTTCACCCACGCACCAATCAAGTTTGTTTCAGCGATATTTATTTCCAGAAAGTTGAAAGTATGATGTTCTTGAATTATGTTCTTGAAGTTTGCTTTAGTTCTTGATATTTGATGGGATTGTGGAGTTCCTGATGAAATCGTGTCGATTTAAGGGTTGTTTTGAGTTAGATTCTTTTGTATATATACTGGGTATTTGAATCTAAAGAGGGATTGAGAAAAAGAATCGGATTTAGGCAAATTCGGGTGAGAAAACGTAGAAGAAAAAAGTCTAGCAGGATTTGGCACGCAGGTTCAATTTTCCGATTTGCTCCCCCATTGCACAAAAATCACCTCCGCGTCGCGGAAAAGACGCGTACTACTCTATTTCAAAAATAACTTTCGCAATCAAATATTTTAATGCATCTCTGCGTCGTGGACTTGTTTCCAGACAGTGATTTCTTGATCGTTTTTCAGGTTTAACTATATAAATCACACCTAAACATCATGAGATCTTTCCTATCACAAATCACAATCTTGAGTCCATAAATTCAATTCAAGGAAAGTTCAGTGTCAATTCAAGAGAAGTTCATAGATTTTTTTTCAAAAGTCTTTCACAAACATTTTATCTTTATTTTTAAGACATAAGCTTTGAGTTGAGTGAAGACTAAGAGCAAAGTTCATTTCTTCAATGATTATTGATATGATCAAATTACACCTCTCTAAAGAAGTATAAGCGATCATTATCTAGTAAAGAATCCAACTTGTAGGTTGTGGTCGATCACACGAGGAATATGGTTTAGACTTAAACTTAACTCTTTATTATATTCGTGTAGTCAACTTATTTCTGAGATAAGTAAAAGGTAGGATCTGTGAAACAAATAACTGATTGTTGTTTAAGTAATAAGAGAGCAAGATTCAACCTTTGGTGTTATCAATGAGAGAGAGAAACAAGGGTGTATGTGTTCTTAGAAGCCCTTAACGCGTTAATCCAAATAATAGTAATCATTTCCTAGTGTTTTCCATGCAAAGTTGGTAAGTTAGGTATCCCTAAGTGATTGGTCCTCCAAATAGGGAATTTCACCCCACACCTTGGTCCGGCTACGTGTGTATAATTTACTAACCCTTACCTTTACCCCAGATTAGACATCACATCAATGTTTGGTTTAGTTTTCACCCTCGCACTAATTGACATTAGACTATTAAATAGTATCATACTAAATCTCTGTTGATAATTCTTTTCTTATGAACTACCTCTTTGGTCCGGAAAGTAGCAACAAGGCGAGTTCTAACGTTGCACACCGTTAAAAAGACTTCTAAGCGAAAGAATTACCAATACATACATAAACACTATTCAAGAATTACTTAGTTATTATTCATTCGTTGTTAATTGATCATGGTTCCCACAACCCTAGTTGTGGATTTAGCTACTCATGCTTGAAAGAACACAATTCATGTTTAAGTAAGAATTCATGAACTTACGTTTAGAGTGGAAGAAACTGGTAATCTCCAATTGAATTTCAAAGAAAAATCTTATAAACCGAAATCTGGAAATCAAATTGCCAAAGTTTGCATGTGAATTCCCATGAAAATATCAAGAACTAAGAGTAAAACAATAGTGTCCAACCCCCAAAAATGAGTTTTACATACCCTATTTATAGAGAAACATGTCCTAAACAAAAAGGAAACAATGTAAGGAAATAAACCTTACACTAACCTCTGGGGAAAGGAGGAGGACTTATAGGAATGGGAACAACCTTTTGGGTATCTCCGCTTCCTTCTCTGTGACATTTTTAGATTCTCCAGTAACCTCATTTTCATCATCATTTGTTTCGACCACTTTTTCCACATCAGATGGCATGGGGGAATCAATAGTCTCCTTTTCTCTGCTAGTCGTGATTGCCATAGAATGCCCATTATTTTTTTGATTTTGGATGGTGTTGCTAGGAAGTGTGCCAGGATGACGTGGGTTTACTGTAGTGGACAACTGATTTATCTATTGCTATAGTTGCTTATCGACACTGCATGTACATCAACTTTCTGACCAATTCCAGACAACTCAGTGCACATCCCTTTCATATTCTGATCAGTATTGTCAAACCTCTTCATCATCTTTTGCATCATATCCTCAACGCATGACATACTACCCCAAGCTTCTCTATCACTAGATTCCCTGTTCCCAGGTGGGACGTAGGGCCCAACTCTCTCATTCCTATTACCATAGTTGTTCCGATTATAGTTGTTATCGCGATTGTAGTTCCTATCTCGGACATAATTACCCTCTCAGTTGTAGTTGCCATAGTTTTGACCATGGTTTCCTTACCCTTAGCGCCAATTATTTAAGTTGAAACCTTGGGCATTGGCTCAGAAACCCCCCGTCTGGTCATTCACCAAATAAACATCCTCCCCATAGTAGCATTCCTCAACTGGTTGTGGCAGAGTTCTAGTCAAGTAGTTTACTACATTCACCTTTTCTGCACCTCCGCTCAGTTGCTTCAACACAAACCCAAGTTTTGTTCTTATCTGAGCCATCTCCTCACGAATGTCATCAGCAAATTGACTAGGTACAACTTGAACTGCAAAATTGTTTCTTTCGGTGTCTGACTTTCTAGTTCTCCATGATTTATTATTTTTGTAAATCTTCTCCAATTTATCAGTGATCTCCTCAAAAGTGCACTCACCATATGATCCTCCAGCAATAATATCAAGCACAACCTTACCATTGTCATCCTGACCTCTATAGAAGTACTCTTTCAGTGACTCATCAGCAATGCGGTGATTCAGAACACTTCTTATGAATGCAGTGAACCTATTCCATGAACTACGTGCAAACTCTCCAGGTAGTGCCACGAAGTTGTTAAGTTTGTCTTTGTGGTTCAGCTTCTTAGACAACGAGAAGTACTTTGCCATGAATACCCTATGTAATTGGTCTCATGTATTAATCGAGTTATATAGAAGCTCCGAAAATCACACCGCATCATCTTCGGTCAACGATAGAGGGAAAACTCTCAACCCTATGACGTTCATATCCAACTTCGGTCACCCCACGCAACTCCTGCAGACACTCCTCAGCTTGGCCATGTGCCCAGGTGGATATCAAAAGCCATACCAGAAAACAACCCCCTCGCAGTTAGCATCTACATCAGACTGTTAGTCACCAAAAATGTATGCACTAGAGGTAGTGGAGGGAGAACAATGGGTCTTTCTGATTCAGCAGTATTGAACTCGACCTTGTAGTTATCTTGCAACCTTGGTTCTGGCGGATTCTGCACCCTTAATGCATCTCAAAGTATATTACCACCAGGATCCTGAGCGTGCACATTAACAACCCAGGAGGCTAAAACTCAACTCCATCACCTAGATTCCCTCCGATTGGATTGACTTGGACCCTTTGTTTATTCATCTTTCTCAATGTTTTGCTCAACTCTGGATCGTATGAGGTCAATGGTTCTCCTCGACTACGTATACTTGGCATACACTAGAGTAAAATCCCGTAGAAAACAAAAAAAAAAGTAAACGTAAAATTGGGAAATAATTGACTAAAGTTCAGTAATGTAGTTAAACTTAATTTAAAATCCTTATTCCCCAGCAACGGCGCCAAAATTTGGTACGCTCAAATTACACCTCCCTAAAAAAATATAAGCGGTCGTTAACAACTAAAGAACCAAACTTGTAGGTTGGGGTCTATCCCACAAGGAATATGGTTTAGAGTTCAACTTAACTCACTATTATATTCATTGAGTCAACTTATTTTTGGGATAGGTAAAAGGGGGGGGGGGGGGATCTGTGAAATAAATAATTGATTGTTATTTAAGTAATAGCAGGGCAAGATTCAACCTTTGGTGTTATCAATGAGAGATAGAATCTAGGGTGTATGTGTTCCCCATAAGCTCTTAACGCAGTAATCCTAATAATAGTAATCATTTCGTACTGTTTTACATGCAAAGTTGGTAAGTTAGGTATCCCTAAGTGATTGGTCCTCCAAATAGGGAATTTCACCCCGCACCTTGGTCTGGCTACGTCTGTATAATTTACTAACACTTACCATACACCTCATATTAAACATCACATCAAAGTATGGCTTAATTTTCACCCTCGAATCAATTGACATTAGACAATTAGATAGTATCACACTAAATCTCTGTTGATAATTCTTTTCTTATTAACTACCTCTTTGGTCTGGCAAGTAGCAACAAGGAGAGTTCTAATATGGCGCACCGTTTAAAAGACTTCTAGGCTAAACAATTACCAATACATGGTTAAACAATATTCAAGAATTACTTAGTTATTATTCAAACATTGTTAATTGCTCATGGTTTCCACAACCCTAGTTGTGGAATTAGCTACTCATGCTTGAAAGAACACAATTCATGTTTAAGTAAGAAGAATTTATGAACTTACATTTAGAGTAGAAGAAACACATAATCTCCAATTGAATTTCAAAGCAAAAATCTTATAAACCGAAATCTGAAAATCAAATTGGCAAAGTTTGCAAGTTAATTCCCAAGAAAATATCAAGAACTAAAAGTAAAAAATTAGTGTCCAACCCCCCAAAAATGAGGTTTCCATACCCTATTTATAGAAAAACATGCCCTAAAAAAAGGAAACAAAATAAGGAAATAAATTTTCTGCACGTGACTTTGATCGATGGCTCGACCTATGGACCGTGGGTTGACCTACGGTCCGTAGGTCCCCTCCGTTGGTCAACACTTAGAACTTTTCCACAGCAGCTGGAACCTTCAACTCGCAGTTCATCAATGATGGAAGTGCAGGACGGACCGTAGGTTGAGCTACTGTCCGTGGGTCCTCTTCCGTGGCTCCACACTTAGTATTTTCATCAGGTATTGGAACTTCGACTCCCAGTTCATCTTCTACAGATGTGCAGGATGACCCGTAGGTTGACCTACGGTCCATCAGCCACTTTGTGATTCCACACTTGGTCAGACTTCCCTGATGCTCCTATATATGCCTACCATCGATGTACCATCATAAGAACTATGGTCCGTAGGTGCCTCCGTGGGTGGCCACTTCTGCAGATTTTCAGCTGTCATCTCACTTTACTATGTCCAAGCCTATTTCCTGCAAACATGATACAAAACACATTATTTCTAATACAAAATGGCCCTAGACACACACAACTATTAAGTGAAATATATTTAAAATACCGTATAATCACGGTATATCAATTATATGGGTAGTAAGTATTCCCAAGAGTTAAAATGTTTTCACATTTGAGAAAGAAAGGAAACACCGATTTCCAAGAAAGCTTTTAAGCTAAGTTTTGAGTAATTATCTCAAACAAAAGAAAGAGTTTTGTTTTAAAAACATAGGAGCTAAGTATATTTTAGGAGTAGTATTGAGTACCGATATTCAAATGCGAGTTCATAATAACTCAAGTCTCCATAAATCATGTAGCCATCATGGGTAGAAAAAAGGATCATACTTTTTTTTATTATTCCTTAGTTCTTTTAAGCATAAACTAGTGGGTCCACTTAGTTAAGGTGTTCTATATGATGGCAAAGTATAGGATAGTTCTATCAGCGTGGGCAAGACACTACATCGCCACTTAGGCTCATAGTGGTGGTTGTCGGTTAGAGAATCTCCCACAGTAATTATATTACTTTATGATATGATTAAAGTGAGTTTCTACTGCATTTCTTTAAAAATTAAATTTCTACCTACTGGTTTAAATGCTTTGTATAACTGCACCATTTTGTTGTTGTGTACTTTGCATTTAAGTTGAGTTATTCATGAGTTGAGTAAAGCCAAGGTAAGTGTTCATTTCAAATTTCTTTCAAATTTTGGTTATTTCAGTTTTCCCCTCGCATACTCGTACATTCAATGCACTGATGCCATTTGGCCTGCATCGTTTAATGATGCTTCATAGACGAGTAGTTATACTTCTTTAGTCTTTCCGTTTTCAGTTGTATACGTTAAGACTTGAGTTGCCATTTTGGCTAAGCTTTATATCTCTTTAAGTTATTGCATGAGTTATGTTTTGGGATAATTTCTTATGTTTAAGTCTTCCGCTAAGTAAGTAATTCAGGCCAAGGGTTCGCTTGGGGAAAATAATGGTTCACGAGTGCCAGTCCTGCCTAAGGTGCAGGCTCGAGGCGTGACATGATTGCTTCTGCTTGAATGGAATATTGAACTGTGGGCTTTTGATAACATTTTCTCTCTCAAGTCATTTACATTGGGAACATACAAACGACCTTGATATCAAAGCACACGATCTCCCCCTTGGGAGAAAGCCTCAATGGATTTCTTATGCATCGCGTTCTTGAACTAAATCAAGATCGGGTCGAGACCTTACTTGGCTTTCATATATTGAAGAAAAGATGATTCTAAACAATTATGGAGCGTAACACCACCTTTGGTTAAATCAACCAACCGAACATGAAATCGGGCCAATCTATGAACATCACGAACAAATTCCTTCTTATCTTTTTCAACATGAGAAACACTACCCATTGATAGCCGACTAAGAGAATCTGCCACCACATTCGCTTTGTTAGGGTGATACAGAACACTCATATCATAATCCTTTAGTAAGTTGAGCCATCTTCTTTGGCAAAGATTCTGATATTTTCGTTTAAACAGTTATTGCAAACTTTTGTGGTTGATGAAGACATCAACATGAACACCATATAAGTAATGCCTCCAAATCACTAGAGCAAACACAACCGCCGCAAATTCTAAGTCAGGGGGGTAGGATAGTTGTTTTTTGTGAATCTTAAGAGTCCTTGAAGCATAGACAATGACTTTACCAGTTTTTATAAGGACAAATCCTAACCCAGTTCTTTAAGGATTAACACAAATCCATCGATTCCTTCTGGTAAAGTCAATACCGGAGCATAAGTAAGTGTATCTTTCAATTCCTAAAAACTCTTTTCATAAGCTTCCAACTATAATAATTTGACTTTCTTTTGGGTCAATGTCGTCAATGGAGAGGAAATCAAAGAAAATCCTTCCACAAACCTTCTATAGTAATCGGCTCAACCTAAGAAACTTCTAATATCCGAAGGAGATAGAGGTCTAGTCTAACTCTTAACAGTATCCATCTTCTTAGGATCTACCTCAATACCTTTTCCGGAAACAATATGACCAAGGAAAGCCACAAATCTTAGCCAAAACTCATACTTACAAAACTTTGGAAATAGTTGTTGGTCCTTGAGGGCTTGCAACACAATCCGTCAAATTATTGGTACGTTCGTCTTCACTCCTTGAATAGACCAAGATATCATCATTAAACACGATCACGAACATATCAAGTTATTGTCTAAACACCCAATTCATCAGATCTATAAATGTGGCCAGACCATTATTCATTCCAAAGGACAACACCAAAATATCCTAATGACCATACCGAGTTTGAAAAGCCATTTTAGGAATGTCACCCTCTTTCACCCTCAATTGGTGATAACCCGACCGCAGGTCAATCTTAGAAAAGTAATTTACCCCTTGAAGTTGATCAAACAAGTAATATATCCTTTGGATATGATACTTATTCTTAATGGTAACATTGTTCAACCAACGATAGTCGATACACATACGAACTAAACCATCTTTGTTTTGAACAAACAAGACTAGAGCACTCCATGGCGAGATACTCGATTAGATTAAACCCTTATCCAACATATCTTTCAATTGCTCCTTTAATTCCATAAGTTATACTGGAGCCATTCAGTAAGGAGGAATATATAAGTTTCTTATCTGGGAGAAGGTCAACAACAAAATCTATTTTTCTTTTGAGAAAAACACCGGGTAAACCATCAGGAAATACTTCTAAAAATTCATTAACAATGACGGCCGAATTAAGAGTAGGGGTTTCAGCATCTGTATCCCTCACCCTAACTATATCTTATATGCAACCCTTAGAAATATTCTTTCTAGCCTTAAGAAAAGAAATAAACTAACCTTTTGGAATAGAATTTCCCCTTTTTCCACTCTAGGATGGGCTCACTTGGAAACTGAAACTTGACTACTCGGCTTCTACAATCAATAGAAGCATATCAATAATACAACCAATCCATAACAAGGATAACATCAAAATCTAACATATCAAGTTCAACATGATCAACATGAGTGACTCCATGGGAAAAGGAGATGGGGCAATTTCTATAGACTCTTTTAACCACAATAGATTCACTATTAGGAATAGAGACAAAAAAGGGTGTCTAACAACACACCAAGATGACTATGAAACCTCATAGCCACATATGGAGTCACAAAAGCCAACATAGCACCGGTATCAAGTAAGGCATAAACATCAAGATTAAAGTCTTTCAACATACTCGTAACCACATCGGGAGAACCCTTTTACTCATGACGAGTTTAAAGTGCATAAAATCAATTTTGCTTTGGACCACTTGAACCTAAACCACTAGGTGGTGATTTCCTACCTTATCTTCCATTAGCCAGAAGTGATGGACAATCCCTTATCTTATGACCACTCTTACCACAAACAAAGCAACTATCCGTATCGGCTAGACATTTACCCTCATTCTTCCTTCCACATTTAGAACAAGTAGACGATGAAAATCCAACAACATTTCCACCTTGAGGTTTAGGGTTAAATACCCTATCGTTGTTGAATTTTAGAGGAACCTTAACCAGAGAACCTTTGTCAGAATTTAGAATGACTATTTCTATCAGACCTTAAATATGAAAAGTTACCATCATCAGTCCTTGCCTTCTTTGCCTCCTAAAGATCTTTCATTAAGTTTCTCTTCTTCTATTT
The DNA here is from genome assembly GCA_036250505.1 of Solanum acaule. Taxonomy (NCBI): domain Eukaryota; kingdom Viridiplantae; phylum Streptophyta; class Magnoliopsida; order Solanales; family Solanaceae; genus Solanum; species Solanum acaule. The sequence goes on along the minus strand of JAJOOR010086445.1, from coordinate 15,295 downwards.
GTTGAGCATGCATCATTAGACAAGAAATGTCCATATCATTAATGAGCATGGCGGTACGACATTTTTTGACTACCATCTCAGATACTCCCGAAACAAACATACTCATCCTTGCCCTAGGGTCGGCAACCATAGTAGGAGCATACCTAGACAATTGTGTGAATTCAAGTACATTTACCTCATCAAGGTATACTCTTTTACACTCATTTTCCATTGACGAAGGTTAATGAATTCAAGTACCTTTGCCTCCCTCATCTCAAGGGGAAATAACCTATCCAGGAAAACAACCTTAAACCTTTCCCAATCAAGAGGACCTGCATCAACTGCCATCTCTTCTTTCCATTGGTTGAACCAAACTTGAGCAACACACTTAAATTTATAAGCAGCCAATTCTTTCTTTTCCACCGGCGTCACTCCCATGATTATAAACACATTATACAGTTCATCAACAAACTCTTGAGGATCTTTTTCAACCTTGGAACCATGAAACTCCGTAGGATTCATTCTAGTGTAGTCCTTCACTCTAGAAGTTGCCATACACACATTGGGTTCACAGGGACCACAACCTCCCTATTGGCTTGAGCCGTCAAGGCTTGGGCCAATACTTGAAAAGCAGCCCTAAACTTTGCATTTGTCCCTTGCTCAGGCAAAGGTTCGACTAGAACTTGAGGAGCTTCTCATTCAACAATCTCATTCACATATCTCCTAATATATTCTTATTGAGGGGCCATTACCTAAAAAGCATCAGGTGGGGATTATGAGAAGGACAAATAGAATTACACTCTATTGCACGACTTTAGAGTAATGAAATACATGAATTTTCTTGATCATCTCATAGATAATTATTCAAAAATGTGGCGTGCTTCAAACAAATGAACAAAACTCTACTCGATGTAGCTTATGAGACTTCCTAGGACTTTTATAAACCTTGTTCTCTGAATACCAAGTTTGTCACGACCCACCATATACCCTAATTTTAACATGGCGTAGAGGACCTTGAGAGATCCTACACAAGCCACATAGGATACATATAAAAGATAATAGAATCATAAAGAGTTCTAAAGACATTTTATCTCATAAAGAGAGTTTGAAAAAAGTAGCGGAAGTCTAAGGTAAGACCCAAAACTATCTATTACATCATAGGAGTGATTGCGAGATAACTCATACATCACATACAAAATCCGTAATGAAAAGACATAAGGAAATTGTAGAGTCTCGATCCTTGAAACATGAAAACTCACCAATCCATTAAAAACACTAATGATCAATCTTGCCGCGAGTGTGGGAGGTAGCAGCATCGGACCCTACATTAGTGAAACAATATAGGCAAGATTATATGGTAGTACATGGAATGTACCAAGTATAATAGCAATGCACCCGAATCATGAAATCATGCTAAAAGGACTTTATATGACATGAAATAATCAAGCTAAATCTTAAAATAACAAGTTCGAAGGCATAAATCAAAATCATGGTCAATGCAAGCAAAAAATCTTTAAACCACATTGAAATTCTTCTAGAAGTAACCTTCGTTCATTATTGTGAGGATTTTTCCATTAACCGACATAGACCATGTGAGCTATAACATGGAATCTAATGTCTATCTCACACAAAAAAGAGAAGTCCTTACTTGCCAAGGTAATAACCATAAACTTCTAGCTTAAGTGGATCACCTAGTTAATGTCTATCTAAGACAATCATCCTTTGGTGGCACATAGTTATGAGATAAGGATATTGCTATTAGAAACCCAACCTCTCCTATAGGAGGGCTTCCATCTCAATATAATTTGTGTGCTAAGCATAAATCAAACAGATAAGTCATTCGTCATAGTCAACATATTATCCATGGAAATACACAATAAAGTAGGAAATCCAAGCTAGAGTTCATTAGAATATCACCTAAATGTTGATTCATCTTTTAGTTGAGAAAACCTTTCGACCCTATGAATCCCTCATGTGAGGAAACCCTTTCACATTCATTTTTTGAGTAATATGTGAGAAAAACATTCACAACAACATCGATGCTTCTCTCTCAAAGCAACCTTAAATTATTTTCATCAATTTAATGAAAGACATGCTTATCTTCATAAATTCTACTTTGGTAGTTCAAAAGGCTCACCATATAATCATAGTCTATAAATCATAGGTCATGCATGAGTTCATAGGATTTAAACTCAAAAAATTTAATTGCTTCAATTCATGCTTAAAAAGAAATAAAAGAATCAATTGGATCGTTATTGAAAGGAACCCATGAGATGGAAGAACACCCATACTTCAATAGGAGATTTCTAACTTGTAAAATTTGAGAATTTAGGAACCTGTGGAGGAAAGAACTCCATAAGTGAATATTATCATACCTTGATGTAAAAATCTCATAATCGATGGTGAATTTCATACTTTATCATGAAACATCTAGTCTTCCACTTCAAGCTTTAGAGAGAGAAATATTTGGGGAAAACTTTGATCAACTTTGAGAATTTAAGGGGATGAATTCAATTGGGTAATTTGGGGTTTTTAAATGTTTATATAGGGACTAGGGTAGAGGATAAAATGACATAATACTGGGTTAGAATAATTAGGAAAAGATCCAAAACCCGTTAAAATAAAACTTCTGGACCTCCACCGACGGTTGGACCTACGGTCCGTATGTCCAACTATGGACCATCCTGGTCAACAATTTGTGGGGTTCATTAACTCATTTCTGGACCCTAACTGAGGGGACCAAATGTACGGTTCTTTGGTCTTCCTAAGGTCTGTGCATGCCCTCCGTCGTTCCCAACTTTGACCCTCTAAATTTCACTATGTTTTGGACTCACTTACCAGAGCTACCTCTGAATTGTACAAGGAATGATAGACCATCCTTGTGAGGCATAAAAATGGTTCTGGAACTTGACATTTGAAAATTAGTTAACCTACAACCTAAGGTTTCCACCGATGGCTCATAGGAGCACCTACAATCCGTCTGTGGGGAAACAAACTATGAAAATCTTTAACTTTTCCTTCCTTTCAAATCCGAGGTGTTACAACTTTAGGAACATGCATGATAAATTAGCTCAGTCATACATAAATTAGCATTTACTAGTCTAGTCCTAGTGTGAATCAAACTCTAGAGCAGTGAACAAGTCAGTTGTTGATCAGTTGGACCAATTCCTTGGACTTTTTCCTATCATCAGCTTCCTTCATCTTCAACACTTCTCCTCAAGCTAGTGAGTGGAGGAACTATTACTCCTATATTGCTTTGAAACCCATCAAAAAACTTTTATCGTCAATGCTTTGGTATGATTGTCACCTAGCTCATCCTTGGACCTCCTAAACTGAGTAATAAGTTGTCTTCTGGCCACCTTTTCATGAACAAATTGATAGTCCATTTCAAAATGTTTTGTTCTAGAATGTATAACTGGATCGACTGTCATGTGAAAGGCATTCAAATTATCACAATACATTGAAGGAAAAGATCAAATGAACACCCCAAGTTCATAAATTAGATATACAATCCATGTCATCTCTTCAGCAGTGGAAGCCAGTGCTCTATACTCACCTTCAACACCTGATTGTTCTACTATGGTTTGTTTCTTGGAAGTCTACAAAATACAATATGCACCTAGGTAGATGTTATAACATGTAGTTTATCTCCTAGTGGTAGTACAACCTCCCCAATTAGCATCTGAATATCCATACAACCTATAAGGGGATTATGAAATAATTCATAGTCCAAAGTGTAGAGAACCTTTGATGTATATAAGAATCCTTTTTACTCTTTGAAGATGTTTAATGTTTAGACTTTGCATAAACTGGCTTGCTAGATTTACATCATGAGTGATATCAGGTCTTATAAGTGTCAAGTATTGAAGACTCCCTAATATCATTCTGTATATTGATGCATGTACAAGACATCCCACAACTTTATGTAAACCATGTTTTGAGCCAAAAAAGGTGGCTACACCTTTTCCCAAGGTCATATATGTCTTGTCAGGTAACTCAGCAACATATTTACTACGACTCAAGTGAATTACCCCTTCAAAGTACTTAACATCTACTCATAGGAAGAAGTGTAAAGGGTAAAGATCTTACATAGCAAACCTTTTCCCAAGTTGTAGAACAAACTCTAAGACATCTGATGGATTACTTCCTCCGACAATAATATCATCCATATATAAAAAGATAAATATGGGGCCTTTATGAGTTTTGAAAGTAAATAAAGAGGGATATGCCTTACTACAGATGAAACCAAGATGTAGGAGATGCATGCTAAACCTATCAAACAAGGCTCTTTGTTCTTGGTTACCATACGTTAACTTTTCAAGTATACACAAATGCTAAGGATACCTAGGATAAAAAAATCCAAGAGGTTAACTCATATACACTTCCTCTTGCAAAAACCATGAAGAAAGGCAACTTTGATATCTAGTTTCCTAACTTCCCACATTGAGCTGATCACACTGGATAGAACCATCCTAATAGTTGTCTCTTTAACCAAATGGCTAAATGTTTCATGAAAATCTATCCCTACAAGCTGTAAGAATACCCTGGCCAGAAGTCTGGCCATGTATCTATGTGTTGTTCCATTAGCTTTCAATGTTTTATTGAACACCCATTTTAAACTAACCAAGTTTTTAATAGGAGATTTGGGAATCAATATCCATTTATTTTTAGTATGTAAAACATTCATTTCCTCCTGCATAGTTTCAAAACATTGAGGTGACCTTACTGCTTCATATGTAGACATCTGATGGATTACTTCATGTGATGCCCTTGTGGTACAAGAGGTATGTCAACTAAAATAATTGATTGTATTATAGTATCTTCAGGTTCACGATGCTCTGACATATTCCACTCGGAGAAGTCAACTTTTAAATGTATTCCCTGTGGATTAGTCACATAAAAAGTACAATTTGATGAAGTACCATTGACTAGACCTATATGTGCAACACGTTCCTCATTGCCACTAACTGATCCAGAACCTACAACTGGAGTCTCATCAATTTGAGTCTCCTTACTACTATCTGGATCATCACTTTGAACATGTTCCTCATGATAATAATTTGAGCCTGCAACTGAGGGGTGAATAGAACTATCACTATCAAGAGGTATATGGGTTGTTGTAGCAACATTTTCACCTAAAACTTGCATACTACCAACATGTACTTCCCCTGAATTATGATTATCGTGTGACTTTAGATTAGAGAAAGATTCAACAAAAGTAGCAAGATGAGGTGAGACATCAATGTTAGCCTGAGATTGACTTGTAGATATATAGGTTAATGTGTTTTCATCAAACACAACATGTTTGGATACATGTTGCTTATCGTGACCAACGACACTAACCTACAGTTCGAGTGACTACGATCGTCAATAATATAGTAACCCAACCAAGGGTTGGGGTCGTGTCCCAAGGGAGTGGTTTTGAGAATTAATAGAAAAAATAAAATTTAGTTCTACTTAGTCGTATCTAAAGTCATTAATGAGTAAAAACATAGTAAATAAAAGGGGGGTGACACAAAAGTGTCAAATATCAAATGGGGGTTTTGTCACAGGTAGTGAAAACAACAAAAATAACAAGAAAATCAAGTATGGGGAAGAGTTCTTGGGGTGTGACCGCAATACAAGTTGAGATAAATAGTTGGGTACATGCTTTCGATAAAAATTTGCAAGATAATAGTGACTAGGCTAAGCTTTAGATGGAAATAAGTTCTCTCTCGGGCAACTTACCCCATTTCAAATGGGTTCCTCTCAGACACCCATTTGCCGCAAGAAGGCCAGCCTATGCCTTACCCCACTCACTCTCTCGAGCTGAGTGTTAGGATATGGGACTAGGGATCACCCTCTCGGGATGAACCTCATGTCGACCCACTTCTTAGGCCATCAGTCTAGCGGTCTTGGTTTCGCGACCTCCCTCTCGGGCAAGCCGAAAACATGGGTGCTTTTGTATTTGCAACTACAAACCCATTAAATTAAACCACAACCACTAGGTGAAATCACCATTAAAATACATCTAACCTATCAACATGCAAGACCTAATAACAATATCAACACATATTTGCTAAATCACACCCCAAGAATGGGGGTTTTTATCTACACATGAACAAGAGATAGAAATTTATACCTAACTAAGGTTTGCATTCAAATGGGTATGAAGATTTATAGGCCAAGAATGAAGAATCCAAGAGACCCAACTCCAAATCTTGAAGATGAAAACCCTCTTCTCCTTCAAGTCTTCAAAACCCTCTCACACTTAGGGTAGAAATATCAAAAAAGTACTATTCTATTGTGAAAATTATAATAATGATCCGACTTTCTAAAAATTAATAAAGAGTTTAGTATATATAGACTTCAAAAATTAGTGCTGGTGAATTATTCGTCCAAGTTAGTCGGAATTGCCGATTAACCCGGCGATTCGGCCTTTGGTGTAGTTCGTCGGCGTCTTGCACTAGCCTTCAGCATCATCGTGCTCTGTGTCATTGGGCGACATAGTACTGCTTCGCGGATCTATTCGGTGAAATGCCAACTGCTCTTTTCATCGCCATTTTGATCCTACTCCTTCAGGGCTTCACGTACTGGAACAAAAGGCGAAGTGTGTCCCTTCGGCAAATCGCCAAGCATGCTTGGCGATTCTCAAGCTTCAACTTTTTCATTCTTTTCAGCCCTTTTGTTCCTTTTTGCGCTTAAGTGTCCATGCTTCCACTAAAACTTCAAATACCTGAAACTTAAGTGTTTTCATCAGATATTTAGAATAAATAAGCATTTGAGGACACTATTTCTATTAAAATAAAGCCCTAAATGAGTCCAATTTGTGGACTCATCAACACCCCCAACTTAAACTTTTGCTTGTCCTCAAGCAAACTCAAGTTCAACTGTTTAACAAGGTATCTCAAATAGTTCTACACAAGACTAAATCATGAACATACACGACAAGAGTCAAATTACTTGTGCAAAGATCAACTGTGTACTCAAAGATTCAAGTTGTAAAATACCACTACCAAAGATTCTCATACTCGCAATAATTGCTACTTGTGCAAGTTAAAGCCCAACAAAAAGTATCTAAATGCCCTCACATAAAGAATAATTCCTTATTCACACAAAGAGGTTAATCAATTAAAGATCAGGAATCAGATGCAACGCTCACAGTTAAAAAGAGGAACACAATGAATGTTTTCACCCATAGGTTTGCCTTATCTTCAAATCGATCTTCGGTTCGGCTCACTCAAGATCAAAAAGGTCTTTCTAAGGCTTGTAATGGGGTTAAGTGCAAAGGTATGGTCATTTCGGCTCAATGACTTTTTCCTCATGAGATGTGGTATTCTCAAAGTTTTCCCTGCTCTTCCTTTATCAATTCTTTTCTAGTGCTTCTAAATTATCTTTTTATTCACTTCCATGGATTGCTTGGAAATCCGATTTCTTTTGTATTTTACTCCAGAACCTTTTTTCTTTTTTTGATTACAGGGTTTCCGCTGTTCAACACCATGGGTTAAGGGGGACTTTTCTTGCACTTCTTGACTTCTCCTTTTCCTTTTCACCACACCCCCAACTTAGGCTTTTGGCCTAAGTTGGCTATTTGCTAAACCACAAATCAAGAGGATTATAGGTAGTAGGTCAAGTAGGGTCTAGTGTTCCTCACGGTTCTTCCAAAGAAAGGTAAGGCTCAAGGGGTGTTCAATAGAGTTTCACACATTCACAGGTAGGCCACAAAAGAGGTATATGTCAAATTTGATTCACACTCTTTAAAGTTGCCTAAGATCATTTCAAGAACACACCTTTCTAAATCAATTAGACTAACGGGGAAAATTTTGGGTTTATTCATGCATGGTTCAAAGTAATCTAATAGAACAAGGCATCGACACTTAAGTGTAACAAGACTACACTCTTATGCAGTCTCTCTCTCTGTAGGGGCATTAGTGCCTGATGCATCTCCCTGAAGTAAAACAACTGTCCCCGGAGTATCGTTGTTTTGGTCCTCACTGTTTGCCTTTGCCATCGCCTCTGCAACAAGATTAGATGCAATCATCTGATCTATCTCATAAGCTGCTTCAAAGGTTCGTATTGCATTAACTAAACTTTGAGACCATGGAGGCACATTAGGGTCGATGGGAATTCATATTTTTGTGTTGGCTTCCTTGGTATATTTTCTTTATCTGGCTAGCTCTACTTTCTTTTCATCGTTTTTAAACTATTGTGCTCTTATGTGCCTAGGTGGATCATTTCTCCCTGCGACTTTTGATCTATCCATTTCTACAAAGACTTTGAGGATAAGTTAGATAGTAATTTAAACAGGGGCAAAATGGTGTTTCTGTGTGTGGAATCGCTTAGCCAAGGTAGTTGGCAAAGTGCTTATCCTGTTAGGCTAATCATTGAAAATGATGTACAAATGATACAAGGGTGCAGACAAAGGGCGAACAAGGAATCTTTATGTGAGCCGTCAAGCGCATTTCGCGAATTAAACTGACCGTCGAAAGTCACAGATCAGTGAATACATAAGGTATTTAGTTAAAGGCGAAATGAGGACGTTAGGTATTTTGTTCATCTCGCCGATCAGCTCAACGTGTCTATTTTTTTTAATCCAGCCTTTCAAATTTCACCCCGCAACACTACATAATGCAACTTAAGCTTATATAACTCAATTTCAACGAAGACACAAAGAAACTTCTATTCCCACCCGTAACATTTGAACTCAAACCATAGCTAAGAAGGAGTCCCTCAAATCATGCAGAAAATACCAAGTCATAATCAAAGTTGTATGCAATCCCAATACGTCAGAGACTCAGCAAAGATTTTATACTATCAATCATTATGTAAATGAGTACAAATTTTGTTAAAATAACTGAGGGATTTTATTACCAACCTTTGGTGCCGATTTAGATAGTACTGACGTGCTAGGCGGCAATGCGATCCAAATCCGAGCACAATTCAACACTTAAAATACTCTAAAAGTGCAAGAAATATAACTTCTAGAGTGCTAGTGTGAGTTTGTAAAAAGGGATAAAGTGAAAGAAGGTGAATGAAATAGAATTTTTAAACATGTGGTTTGTAACCATCCGATTTCTGCTCATTCGATGATGTTAGTCGGTCCCACCCAATCACTCGGCGAAACACCGAATATCTTATTTTCTCGCCGACTTATAACAAAATTTTATGTTCAGATGGGCATTGCATCGGCGGTCTTCGTCAAGATCGCCAACTGGGTTGGCGAAGTGCCGACGAAATTCACACTCCGCCGTATTTTACAGACTCAACCTTTAAGATGTATTGAGTCACGTGGCAGGAATGATTGGGTACGCCGAACTTGTCGGCGATCCGCCAAATGGCACTGTTACTTGCCTCCATCTATCTTTTCAAGCACTTTCCTTACTCAATCTGTACAAACAACACACTATTATTTTATGAAGATAACAAAAAGCAATTAAAGAGTTTTGGGTTGCCTCCCAAACAGCACCTTAGTTAACGTCGTGGCACAACGCAAGTCATTGCTCAAGTTTCATTGTTGGGGTTGGCCATATCTTTATTAGGCAACCCCCTGTTTCTCTGCGGATGGAGTTGAGGCAACACATGTCTCATCAGTTAACTTTCAAATTTCATTTACCCAGCTATGGAAAATGTGGCAGGTATTGAATTTCATCTTTTCACTATGATTGGATAAAACCCTAACCTTTAGGGTTTGGCAATGTGACTAATTGTTGAATTTTACTAAATGGGTGTTATCGATTAGTGATTTTTGGTGTTAATCTGAAGCAGGTCTAAATTATTACGGTGGTTTAACATCCTTATTGCATATTTAGTGTGATATATTTTAAAGTTTTGTGCTTGCTCGAGAGAGGAGTACAACACTGAAACTCAAGAGCTAGCCTTTGTATCCCGCTTGAGAGACTGGATTTGATGAGAGTGTGGGCTGGTCATTTCTTAGATAGTGTTGAGGTTCAAGATAACTCAAGAGAAATGAGATAATTGTTCGAGAGAAAGTTGCCTTACTTATAGTCCCCTTTACCCGCGAAGAATTAGCATTATCGGTAATGAGATACACCCATTAAGTTAAGTTCGACAATTGGTTAGTCAATCCCCCAAGTGTTTTCTAGTTATGTGATTGTTTCTTGTTGATAATTTGAAGTGGGTTAGTAACAACATCTTTAAATTTGACTGCGAAACTCGTAACTGTTGTGTTGCTCAGCTGTAAAGGTCATTGTCATACTTTAGTATTTGAATTCAAAGAAAGCTACTCTCTCTGGGATCGACCCCTACTCAGTTTGTTGGGTTATATACTGACTAACGATCGTTGACACTTAGAATTTGTTAAAGTATCTTTGAAACATTAATCACAACCGTTGTCCAGAGTTTGTTGAGTTACACTTTTTTATTAGGCGATTGTATCTTGGAGGGGAGAAGTCAAGAAGGACTACTGCCAGTACAGTGAAAATATTTGATGCAATGGACTTGAATCTACTTAAAGAGAGCGAGATATCCACGCCTCATCCAGAAGATATTTGTATTTCTTCATTTTATTTTCAACTGTAATTTGTAATCTTGTAAACTAATAATTTTAAGGAGATTCACAATGGATACAATTGAAAATTCTGCGGATGTCAAGATGAGAGATCTTAACAAGCCATTTCAGTTCAACGATAATCATTTCAAGAGATGGAAGGGTACAATACTTTTCTACTTTAGTCTTCTGTTGAAAGTGGTGCCTCAAAATCAGAAGATTATTCCCCTTTTTGTTGTATTAATAGACAACTTAAAAGTAGGATTAGATTTAGATAAATAAGGCTGCAGTTTTGGAAAAAATCTTTTTAGTCGGTTGCTATATTTTAGGCTTTAGTTATTGGAGATAACATTAGCTTATTTTATTCCTTTTGTTTAGCCTTTTAAGTTATGAATTCATGTATTTATATTGCAGTTATTATTTTAATAAAGCATGCAATTTAACCTTGTTATCTTTCTATGTCAGTATATGTTTATGTCCTATATCTTCTCAATGTCTCTTATGTGTTCACTAAGAAGAATCCTAATAAAGTTGACATCACCTCTATAAATTATGATGAAAGCATTTCTCATCTAGTGTAAGTGGAAAAGTATTATGGTGATTCCTATAAGTGTCGGTATTATATTCTTCATTGTTAGATAATTTTTATGATTATTATGATAGAACTTACTCTAGTGCAAAGAATATTTTGAAAGCATAGAAGAGTAAGTATGATACCGAAGAGGTTGGAGCGAAAAAAATATGCGTCTAGTAGAATTTTTCGTTTGCATATGGTGGAAAACAAATCAGTGGTAGACCAAGCTCAATACTTTATAATGATTTTTGGAGAGCTCAGGTCTAAGGAGGTCTAAATTGGAGATAATTTTATTGTTTGTGGCATAGTAGATAAACTTCCACCTTCTTGGAAGGAATTTTAAAAAACTATGCGCCACAAACCAAAGGAAACCACTCTTGAAACGTTGAAAATGAAAATCCGTATGGAAGAGGAGGCAAGAGGCCAACATGCACTTTTACAATCAGAGAGAAACATCACAACGAAGGTAAATTTAATTACTTAAAATAATTCTACTCTCACGAAAATACTTCTATGAAGCCAAAAAAGAAAAAATTCAAGAAAACTAATGGTAGACCTCCAAAGAAAAAAATGGTTAAACTAACCAAGTACAAAATCAACAAGTTCAAGAGAAGGGACTATGCTTTGTATGTGGCAAGAGTGGGCATATTGTCGGATTTTGCAGATTTTGAAAATGTGGTCCAACACCTCAGGCAAATGTTACCGAAGAACTTTTACGGCTGTTGTTATAGACATAAACATGGTTGAGAGTGTTGATGGATGGTGGGCTGGTTCTTGTGCAAACCGTCATGTCTGTTGTGACAAAGATTGGTTTAAAAAATATTCATTTTGAGGAGCCCAAAACCATCATGCTTGGCGACTCTCTCACAACTCTAGTGCTTGGAACAGGAGATATCAAATCGTGTTTTACCTCTGAAAGAGTGCTAACTTTGAAAGATATACTTTATACTCCTTTAATGAGAAAAAAATTGATGTCTAGTTTTCTTCTTATTAAGCAGGCTTTAAACAAATTATTGAATATGATCAATATGTAATTGTGAAAAAAGGTATTTTGTGGGAAAGGGGTATGCTTGTGATGGGATGTTTGAATTGAATGTTGAAATGAATAAAGTTTCTATCTCTTTGATATGCTTTCTTATACTAATTTTTGACATGCTCGTTTGTGTCATATTAATGATTGTTATGTTGAAATCATGAGTAGTTTAGTATTAAATCAAATGGTTTAAAAAACTAGACCTATATACATACATATAAAAGAAAAGATAAATAAATCTCAATGGTTAAAAATAATTTTGAAAAGTGTGAGACTTGTAGTAAAGCCAAAATCACTAAAAGGCCTCATTTTGAAGCTGAAAGAAAAATTGATTTGTTAGAATTAGTTCATACGGATATTGTGAACTTGGGGGAATTTTAACTCGTGCAGGTAATAGATACTTTATCAGTTTCATTGATGATTTTTCTAATTTTACATATGTTTACTTGATGAAAAAAAAAGTGATGCTTTTGAATGTTTTTTTAAACATATCTCTATGAGGTTGAAAATCAATTTGGTAGAAAAATAAAATGAATTAGAAGTGATAGACTCCGAGAATAGGATTCAACTGAATTTAATTCTTTTGTTAGATCATTCAGAAAAATTCATGAAACTACATCTCCGTATTCTCCTTCATCTAATGGAGTAGTAGAAAGGAAAAAAATGAACTTTGGTTGAATTGACTAATGTCATGCTTATTGAGTCACATGCAACTTTAAATTATGGGGTGAAACTATTTTGGCTTTTTGTTATGTGTTAAATCGTGTGCCACATAAAATATCTAAATTGACACTTTCTCAATTATGGAAAGGTTACAAGTCAATCTTGTGATATCTAAGAGTTTGGGGTTGTCTAGCCTTTGTGAGTGGATCCCAAGATTACAAAGTAGGGTAAGAAAGTTACTACTTGTGCTTTTCTTGGGTAATGCTTCCAATAGTACAACTTATATATTTCTTAATCTTGAAAAAAATGTTATAACTAAATCAAGTGATGGTAGGGTCAAAGGATTGAACAAAATAGTTTTTCACTACCTAGTTCTTCTACTTCTAGTTTTAAAAATAAAGAAATTGATGATTTTGAGTTTAGAAGAAGTAAAAGAGATAATGTAGAAAAAGATTTTGGTCATGATTTTTATGTGTTTAATGTTGGAGATGACCCTCTCGTTTTGAAAGAATCTTATCTTCACATGATTCTATTTTTCGGAAAGAGGTTTTATATGATGAAATTGAATCACTAATTTGTAATAAAACTTGGACGTTAGATGATTTACCATCGGGTTGGAAAACTATTGGTTGGAAATGGGTCTTACGGAAAAAATTGAAACCGGATGGATCTATTGATAAATATAACGCTAGACTAGTTGCAAAAGGTTTTGAACAAAGAGAACGCCTAGAATTTATTGATACATTTTCTCCGATAATAAAAATTACATTCATAAGACTTTTAATTGCTATAGCTGCAATTTTTATTTTCACATTCATCAAATAGATGTAAAAACTTTTTATTTTTAAAATGGAGACTTAAAAGAGGAAATTTATATGTAACAACCCGAGTATTTTGTTGAAGAAGACGAATAAAGCAAAGTGTGTAAACTTACTAAATCTTTATATGACTTGAAACACGCACCTAAGCAATGACATTAAAAATTTGATTCCTGCATGATTGGAAATGGTTATAAAACAAATGTTTGTGATAAGTGCATATATCATAAATCTTGGAATAATTCACATTATTTACCAATATGTTGATGATTTATTGATCTTTGGCTGTAACATGAATGTTATTGATGAATCTAAAAATATTCTTAGAAGCCATTTTGATATGAAAGATCTTGGTGAGGCATATTTAACTCTTGGAATAAAAAATAACAAGAACATGTGATGAAATTTTCCTTGACAGTCACATTATGTTGAGAAAATTTTGAAAAGATATAAGTTTCATGATTACAAGCATGTTGTAACTCCTTATGATTCAAGTGTTCACTTATTTTCTGTTGAAAGTGAAAATAATGTAGTAAATTAAAAGGAATATGCTAGCTTAATTGGAAGTTTGAGATATGTGACTGATTGCACTAGGCTTGATATTGCATATGCAGTAGAGTACTAAGTAGGTTAACAAACAAGCCAGGTAATGATAATTGACATCCTATAACAAGAGTTGTGATATTTTTAATTGAAACAAAAAATTGTGGTTTGTTCTATAAAAAATATCCTAATGTACTTGAAGATTTTCTGATGCAGATTGGAACACCTTATCAGGTGATTCATTTTCTACCACTGGTTATATTATTAATTTGGGTTGTGATGCTATTTGTTGGAGACCAAAAAAGCAAACTATAATTTTTAATTCAACCATGGAGGCTAAACTAATTGTTTTAGCTTCATCTAATGAGGAATTGAATTGGTTAAGAGATTTATTATTTCAAATACCTTATTTATAAAAACCAATTCCTCCTAATTTAATTCATTGTGATAGAACTACTACAATTGGTAGAGTTTAAAACCATTAGTACAACGGGAAGCCAAATTTATAAGGAGGAAACACAGTAATGTATGATCGTATTTGATAAGTGGTACCATTTATGTTGACTAAGTTAAATCGTCTGATAATATTGCAGATCCTCTTAATAAGGCCTTCACAAGAGAGAAGGTATTGAGAACATTGATAGGGATGGGATTTGTCACACCTCGAGCCTACACCCTGGGCAGATCTGGCACTTGAGAACCATTGTTGACCCCAAGCGAACCCTTGGTATGGCTAGACTCTCACCGGAAGACTTACTCAACAGAAAATGTACTTAAATACAATCTTAAATAAACTATCTGAATAGATAAACTGAGAATGTTTAGAAAATAACATTCAACTTAGCCAAAATGGCAACTCAAGTCTTTAAAATCAAACAACTGAAGTATGAAGACTAAAGAACTCATATCTAACTGTCTATGAAGCCTTTAGATACTAAGAGGGATGTCGGGACAAGACCCCCGATCATCCTAACAACTGAAATAGCCAAAAGAAAAAAAAAACAAAACATAACCAAAGGGATCCTACGGAAAGCAATGAGGCTCACCAACTGACTCTAAGTGCTCGACTGGATCAACGAGGCGCTGGATGCTGATCCTGGTTACCTGTATCTGCATCATAAAATGATGTAGGCCAACTGGCATCAGTACATTGAATGTACGAGCATGCGGGGGGGGGGGGGGGGGGGGGGCAAAAAACA
>JAJOOR010086442.1:0-13177 GCA_036250505.1 Solanum acaule | reverse complement strand
GCAAAGACATATATTGAAAATTTCATGTACCAGGAGCCACGATGGTAGCTGCTGACGGAACTATTGAATCATTCCTCTTAGGCTCAGCATTCAATGGCTTCACTGCCGAACGCCTCCGAGAATTCAAAACAGTCGACGACAATAGTTGAGGCCTTTCCATTGGCTGAAAGGTACCCAATTGGGACACTGCAAACACCAAACAGAATGCACAAATATATAAATAATAAATCCAAAAAAAAATGAAATAGAACCCAAGAATATTTGAACCCAGATGCAAAATTGTCGGAAAATATCAAATTCAACTACAAAGGGATAAAAAATTGAAACTTTAAAATCTGGAGAAAAAGAGAGCAAAAGATCAATTTTCAACCCAAATATATCACACGCAAGGAAAGAAATTCGAAACTAATCATATACAGCAGAAATCTGAAACCAGATGCTAAATTGATAAAAAAAAAAAAAAAAATTAACCCAAAAATCCGTTAAAGAAAATTCGAACCCCTATTTCAAATTATCACATTATAGGATAAAGATCAAAACTTTAGAAAGAATAAGTAAAAGGCTACCTTTGGGTTGTTCATAAGAAGAAGATGACGACAAAGACCCATGAATTGCAGATGAAGAAGTGAAAGCCAAAGCCATTCCTACAACACAGATAGATTGATTTCACGGACACAAAGAAAGATTTGTTCCAGCAAAGAAACCGCTAAATTTCTTTGTGAAAAATAGAGGAAGATGGTGATCGGAAGAAGTCCGTGAGTGTGTGTTGAACACAGAGGAAATCATGGTGAGAAGTATTAAAGGGGACCTGAGACAGGGCGTTCTTCTAGGTTCATTGAACCTGGACGTGATTTGGGATTTGAATGAGAGTCTGATGTGGCGTGATTTCATTGGTTGATCGTCAAAATGTACCTCAGCCCTTCGGTCATTTGGCGGGCCGGCGAGAGAAAGTGAGAGGAGGATTCGTGGTGGAGAGAGAATAGTCATTTCACACCAGTCAAAAGTTTCTCTAGATTCTGGTTTAGATTTCTTTTTTATTTAATTTAATGTAATAATAATAATAATTTTATTTTGAGAAATTAAGATTTGTGGCTCCAGTTGTATATTTTGGGAAAGTTTATATCAACACAATTATTTGGTTCAATATCAAGTACTAGTATAAACTTTTTGCTATTTATATGGTATGAAAAATAAGTATATATGCATTACAATATCCATTTTGATAACTGATCCGGAATTAAAAGATCTTTTATTTACCATTATCATGTATACCAAATAGATAGAAAAAAAGATGAAACTTGTATATATATGTAGAGGTGAATAAAATTGAATCGAAAATTAAATTAAATTAATTTATAAATAGAGTCAACTCTGAAAAAAATTGATTAGTGATTTATTTGACTTGATTTGATATGGAAAATAATCCGATTATATTTGAGGGATTTGTTTTTTTTGCCTAAATTTTGAATGTTGATGAATAGTGGGCATTGAACATAAAAAAGTGTTCGAAATGAAATAATATTTGGAAAAAAATGAAACAAGGGTATTTGGAATTTTGGGAATTTTTTTCAAAATGTCTATATTTTAGCATTTAATGGGATTCCTTAGCCACACTTTCAATATTTATTAAAAATGTCAATATTTTAATTTGTTATGTATTTGATTTATGTTTTTTTATTTGATTTAATTAAAAGAATACACTTATATAACAACAAAAATGAGAAATTTAGCGGAGAGATTTTTTTTTTAAAAAAGAACATATCACTTAAAATTTTCATAAGTTACAAATTTAAAAATAAACGCATAGCACCCATCCCTCTTCTTCATCAAATTCTCCAATATCAATTTTCATTGATACTACTCAATTTCTGTTGAAGTGAATTCGATTAAATTCTATTTTTCTGTTTGGGAAGAAAATTTTGAAATACAAATAAATTTGGAATACAAATCAGTTTAGAATACAACTTTTGTTTAAATCAAAAGTTAAAAATAAAAGTGAATAATTAATTTGATGAACAATTAAGAAACGACTTTAGAATACAAATTTTGAAATACAAAATCCAGTTTAGAAAACAATTTTTTTTGTTTAAGCAAAAGTTAAAATGAAACTATATGAGTACAAATAATTGATATACAACATAGAAAATACATTTATTTTGAATACAAATATAGTTGATAATTGAACTTGAACATAACATACAAAATGAATGATTTGAATGCACATGAATACAATACAATATGTTAAAATAAATACAATATTACTGAAAAATACAATTAAAATATAAAGAATACAACATACATATTAGTATGAATACAAATTTAAGTAAGAATATATATCATTTAATTCGCTTATAATTTCATTCAAACAAATGCAATGTTCTGAAAATATAATTGACATACGAAAAATACAACTGACAATATCAATATGAACACAAATTAAATAGTAGTGAGGTTAATAGAAATACAGACCCAAAAGAAAATTTACTAAATAAACGATTTTATATTGTAACACAAAAATACATAAAGACTCAAAATATACAAATCAAAACTAAAAAATACTAATATGAACTTAATAAATACAATCTCAATAAGAATTTATACGATCGAATGATAATTTGATGCATATATACTGATATGAACTTAATAAATACAAACTCAATAAGAAGTTATCCGATCAAATGATAATTTGATGTATATCTTTTGTATAATTCTTTTTCATTTTGAAAAAACGAAGAAGAAAAATAGTGAATAGAGAGAAAGTGAGGTGGAAGGAGAGTGAAAATTGAGGTTGAAAGGGAGTGAAAATAGAATTTATTTTAGGAGGATAATTATAAACATATAATTTGCTATATATGAGAGAGATGAAAATTAAATTGAAAAAATATGAGAGGGAATATGATGGATACACTTTATTTGCTAAAATATTTATAATATTTTAAATAATTATTTTAAAGTGTAGATATTTTTAATAATTATGTTATGAATTTTGACTAGTTAGCTAATTTTTCCTTAAAAATTGATGGAAACAACTTTTTCAAACTTGAAATTCATCTTAACAAAAAAATAAAAAATGAACGCTATTTTGCTTCTCTTTTTTTGTTAGGTAAAATTACTTAACTACACTCATTTACTTACCTTAATATGCATTTATCCCTTCTTTTTTAAAAAACATCAAAAATCCCTTAATTCCCCCAATTAATAAAATCTTCAGGATACATAAAGATTTCACTCCTTTTTACAGCTAACACCCACGTTTCCCACTACCCATTTCACTCCTCCATTTTATCCCTAAAATCTCTCCACTTCTTTAGTAGTTACAATTTTCAAATCTATTTTGATTTTCAGAAGGAGTCTATCTCAAGTTTATGGGTTTCTAATAGGTAGGAAGTTTTCTTCTCCATTGTTGTCTTCTTCTTGTTTTGTACTGATACATATGGAACAGGGTAAATCGCTTAGTGTTGGTGTTTCTCAAATAAATTCTATTAATGATAATCGTACATATGATTCTGACGATGAAATGTGGGATGAAAACAGATCTAAGCATTTGCATGACCCATTAGCAATGAAGGACAAGAGTGTTGTCAAGTAAAAAACAAAGGTTGGAGAAACCCCCAAAAAAAGGCGAAGAAAAGCGGCATCTGTCTTTTTCCGACCCACACTTTCTAAGGTATGTGTTTAAACAAAATTTTATATTTTTATGGATTTGTTATGTTGTTGGTTGTGTTTGGACAGAAATAGTTTGATACATTCATAATGAAGATACATTACTTTCTAATTCAAGGTTTTCATAGTATGTTAGACCATTATGGATTTTGTAATCGGTTAATTTTGTGTTTTGTTGATACATTAAAACCCTAATTTTACATTGATGCATGTGGTTTGTTTGATCGAATTAAGAGTCATTTAACAATGAAGACACATCTCTCACAATTTCTTATTAGTGTAGTATGCTGTTGATTTTGTGTTTTCATTATACATTAGACCCCTAATTTTCAGCATTGTATTGTAGTGATTCTATTTTTAAATGTATCTCAGATTCATATTTTTTCATTGAGGTATCTTCAATCATGTTAATTTCCAATACAGTAAAATCATCATTTTTTGTACAGTTTTGAACGTGTATCAGATTATTTTAGTGCTCCATTAATGTATATTTCATTGTGTTAGTGTCCTATACAATTTTTTCATGATAATGATTCAAGTATTTTGTTGGTTGGATTGATGTTAAGATATTCATGTATCTTATGCATTGTACGATGTGTTTGATATGATGTCATTATAAAACTATGATGTATATACTGAATTTTCAGATTATCTTCAATGTATCATTCACTCTTAATTACATCATGTGGTTGAAATTAGACAAGTACAATTTTAAGTTTTGTTTTTTGAATTTCCAGCGCATGAATTATGTTATCAAAAAAATACCAGCACATCCATTGGGATTTGGAGCAGTGTTCCATTTTGATTTTGCTAATGAAATAAAAAAGTCCATAAATGAGGAAGGCGTTGAAATGTTCAAGAATACAATTTTTGGACCATATTTAAATATTCCATAATGTAATTTTCAGGGTCAGATTACTAAGTGTTTTTTTGTTGTTGGAGGTGCAACATGAAAACAAAGACTTGATGCATGTTCGACATGCTAACAGGACTGTATTGCAGTTTAATATCAAGGATTTTGCCATTGTAATTGGCCTTAAATGCAAAGGAAATGTTAAGAATTTTTCATACCTGGAATCCACTACGAGCCGATTATTACAAAGATATTTCCCTAATGCAACTGCAGGTATAACCAAGAGTCGCTTGATTCAACATTTTCAAATGGGCAATTGGGAGACCATACAGGACGCCATCCAGATGGCAATCTTATACTTTGTCCATACATTCATGTTATGTCAACTTGGTGAGACCTCGATACGGATCAAAAAAATTCTAATGGTTGAAGATGGCAGGTATGAATTGTATCTTTGGGGTCAGATTGCATTCGATAAGCTAATTACATCACTCAGGCAAGACTTCAACCTTAGCAAACAGATGTATCGTTTATTTGGTATGTCGTATGCACTCAACGTATGGACTTACGAATGTGCATCTAGTCTAAATCCAGAGTTTGCTGTTAAAGTAGCGAATGGTATTCCCAGGATTTGTAATTTGAGGGTCGTGGCTGTAAAAAAATTGGGAACGTTTATGTCCAGCATTTTCTCCGAGGTAACATTCATTTTAGATTTGCAAATAACAATTTTTCAATAAGCTTTCAAATTTTTGTTGTAAATAACAATTTTTCTATGATACATACTATTGTCATAACATTCAACATTTGAATGGCGAATTCAGAATGCATGTTCAAACATTGTACCAACACAAGACGAAGTGGAACCCCTTGATTTACCTGATATTCAAGATGCTCATACTCCTAGACCCTCCACAACAACAGTTGATGCAAAGAAAGTTCAAACAAAAGATAGTTCAGGTTTTGAGGATTTCTCAACAAGCCCCCATGGGCATTTGTTTAGGAGATCATCACGTGTATCTGGTACATCATCTCCACCACCACCCAAAAGGAGAAAGAAAATCGATACATCTAAAACAAAGTTGTTGGAACCTAAATCGTCAGAGCAGTTAAGGTCATCAATAAACCAGTCATTCTCAATGCCAGATGAAACACCTACCCCGGCTGCTAATGTATCTTTTGTCCATGTCTCTTCACAAGGTAAAAAAGATAAGTCTGTATATCTCGATATTGAAGAACTGAAACAACATATGAAGGATTACGTAAGTAATGATATCAATTTTTTTCAGGTTTATGTATAAATATAAAACTGAATGTTTTTTTTTTTTTTTTGAATAGGTTGACAATAAATTTGAGTATCTTGTGACTTTAATAAAGTCAAACCACACTGAGTTGATGAATTCCAGGCATAGGGAGGACGACCAGAAGGGATAAGATGTTATTTAGTAGTTATAATATGTCATTCCTATAATTTATACTTTTTTTTATGGGTCCCTAACGTAATTGAACTCTTATAATTAAAAATTGAACTCTTATAACTAAAATTTTCAAAAGGATTGCAAAATTGAGTATGAAATAAAAAAGGTGATATTTGGATGAAATTAGTGACGATGTTAAATTTTATGTATAAGGTTCATTCTGACATGAGTCTTACAAGGTTCATTCTTAAATGAGTTTTCCCTTTTAAATATGAACGCGTTGATTTTAAATAAAAATTAATGTTGCTTTTTAATTATTTATTCAATCGTTTTGTTGTTGTATTTTCGTTCTTTTTTTCTATTTTAACTATTTATATGTAAATAAAATTATGTAAATGATGTAGTCAAGTATAATAGTTTTTATATAATTTAGATAATATTGAGGAGAAAATATAGAGACATGAATAAAAATATAAAAGATTTTTTTTTCAAACTTTCTTTTTATAACAAAAAAAAATGCAGTTTAGGGTTGTGTATCGTTCGATTCAATCCGATTTTAAAATTTATCGATTTGACTTATTGGTTATCGATTTGTAGACATGCTAAACCTATAATCAATAAGTCAACCCAATAAATTTCAAAATCGGAACGAACCGAACGATACGCAACCCTAAACTGTGTGTTCTTTTTGTTGACATAAAAAAGGATAAAAAATTATTTTTGTCCTTATATTTTTTTTTCATGTCCCTACATTTTGTCCTCAATATTATCAAACTATATAAAAAAAACTATTCGATTTGACCGAATCACTAACATTTTTATTTACATATAGATACTGAAAATAGAATGAAAAAAAAAATCACAAAAACACAACAAAATGATTGAATAAATAATGAAGAATGATTTTTTTATTTAAACTCAGCACCTTTTATTTTTAAAAGAGAAGGCACATGTCAGAATGAGTCTTGTAAATATCAGAGTGAGCCTTGTAAGACTCATTCTAACATGAGCCTTACAAGGCTCATTATGACATAAACCTTATACATAAAATTTAACATCCTCAACGGGTCCATTCAAATGTTTTTTTTTTATTATTTCATACTCAATTTTATTGTTCTTTTAGAAATTTTTGCTCAATTTTTTTGTCTTTTTGGCTTCAGACTCGAGATTATAACCCATTTGGCATAAAAGTGAATTCACTTTTTCTTTGGAATAATTTTTCATTTTATTTATAAGACGGTGTTTAACTATAAAAAATTTAAATCCAACTTAAAGATATACTTAAATTTTGAAAAATCAACTTATACAACTTATTTTCCAACGTATTTTTCATTTTTAAAATTATATTATAGTATATTTAAACATAGAACAATATTACTCCAAATATTTTTTATCAAAAATATAATTAATCACAACTCTATCAACTCTACCTCCCAAAATTCCAAATCAAGTGGGAAATATTTGGAAACTATGGCAAACAGCCGCTTAGTTTGACTCTAAAAGGACAAGAAGCAGAGTGAATTTCCTCCAAGTTGTTCATAACCAAGAAGTGTGGTGAGTATATTCAAAGGAAGGAATGTCGTCCTCTTTTTCTCACCTCAAATATGAAAAATAATTAAAAAAAACTTGTTTGCATTAAAATTCGATTATTTTAAATTTATACCGCATAGGATCCATTAAAAAAAAAAACTTTCTAATTAACCAGAATTTTTTCACATTCAAACTCAAAGCCAAGACGTCAAATACACACCATTATTATTTGATCTGTCACATTTAGATGTCCTCCCAAAATGCTCAGTATCTAACAAAGATTCTTATATAATCCACAAAGAATTGGAACAAAAAAAAATGAAACTAAAAAGAAAAAAGATATGGTAAACGACAATAGTAGTATTATATTCTATCTTTATAATAATACTTGGATGTTTTCCCACAGCAAGAGTCTTATTAATATCAACGTCAGGTATCAGAATTAAAAAAAAAAAAGTGGGAAAAGATACGGTTGGCTATGGAGTGCCCACTAGCTAATAGTAAAAGTTAGTCCGTAATAATTCATAGAATATATATGTAAGTGTTGCCCTTTAGAATTTCAGAAGGGTTACTTACGAGCACTTTTAATATAGCCTCCACCATATATTAAAATCATGGAAATCAATGATTAGGATTTAGGGGGGACCTTAATTAAGAATAAGATTGTTCAACTTGATACTCATTACCTTTCCATTATAATACTATATTTTTTTTAATTTCAATTTATATGACATTAAGTTGAATGACTACAAATTAAAAAAACTAATAATTGAACTTGATAATTCTTTTAGGGAAAAGGGTTTGAAAAATACTTCAATTTTTGTCGAAATTGTTGTTACGATGGAGGACCTTTTACCCCTCACTATTTAATAGTGTATTTTAAAGGTATTTATGTGCTCACGTGGATATGTTACTATTTATAATTATGCAATATTTATGATATTCATGTGGACACATATATACCTTTAAAATACACTATTAAATAGTGCAGAGGGTAAAAAGTCATTTCCAAAATTTAGCATAATTACAACAATTTCGATCAAAATTCAGATATATTTCAAACTTTTTTCCCATTCTTTTAACATGTTATAGTATTTATATGACTATGAAACTTTTAAAGCATATTTGAAATGTAATTTTTTTTTTTAAATGTAATATGTAAACTGAAATGAAAAAGTAACTTTAAAATTAAAAAAAACCAGATAAATATAGATGATTTTTTCAATCTTGTTAGATCTGAACAAGATATGTTAATCCCTTTCTCCATTTAAGTGAACATTGATTATATTACAAAAGAATCAAATTATTTGAGTTGAAAGATTGGATGGCTAGTGATGATCGAGTTTGGGTTGTTTCATGAGCTGATTTTAAGCTAGCTTTTGCACTGCCTTAATAAATTTGAAAATAATAGACAAAAGATCCATTTTTTTTTTCTATTTAAATCTATAATGGAAACTTTTTCTATATATATATAAAATTAAATCCATAATTACGAAACATAGCAGGAAATGAGACCCTTTCTCTGATTTTCCAAGTAAAACTCAAGGACTTCTGATTTATTTTTTTCATGATGCTTGTTTGGATTGACTTAAAAAAAGTAACTTTTGAGTTAAAAATAAAAATTCAAACTTTAATGATTTTTAAATCAAAAAATAAAAAGTAGGGGTAGACCTACTTTTGGTTTTTAACTTATTTTAAGTTATTTATAACTTTGTCAAACACTTCCTAACTTATTTTGAGCCATTTTTGACTTATTTAAAATTATCTTTATAATTATCAAATACCTTCAGAAGTCAAAATCTAACTTAAAAATAGATTTGACCAACTTTTAAATCAGTTCAAACACCCTCTTAGTGGTTCAAACAAACCAGGCTCATCTGGCACATAACGTATTCGAATTCTGGCCCAAAATATCTGTGTTAAGGCCCAATCCTTCCTCCTTAATTAACGCATCAATTTAAATTCGAAAATATTTATACAATCATATTAAGTAATTACATGTAAGATTCTACAATAAATATTAATCGATAATCTGATAGAATTGGAAACTAAATTTCTATTTATTTTTCTCGTTATATATTTTTCTTTTAATAAGTATTTTGTTGCAACAAGGCATTAGCCAAATAACAATATTCTCACTCTCCTTCTCTTTTCTCAAATCGTTGCTATGAATATTAATTAGACAAACTATAATTATGTTTCACAATTATGGTCCATGCTTGGGTTGTTTGTGATCAATTTTTAAAGGAACATCACATATTTTAATATGATCAATTATATGTTACACATTACACACTCAGAATTTCTCATAAGCCTTAAAATAACCATCTAAGAGATTGATCATATTTTATTCACATCACACATTTTGATTAAAGGTTTATTTATTTATATATATACTGGAGGTTATAATTAGGGATGACAATAGGGCGGCGCCGAGCGGGTTGAGCTTAACCCACAAAATTTCTAAAATCTCTGGCTCCACCTTGCATAGCAACTTTTTTTCATTTTCAACCCGCCTCACCCGCTTCGCATAGATCCGTCCCGCATAATTGTTTTAATTATTTTCTTTTTCTAGTTAAGTTTGATACTAAAAATTAAATTTATAAAAACAAATTCATTTTTTCATTAAGTTGTATTAATTTAATAGATAATTACTTAAAAAATTATTTTTTAGAGGTCAATTGGGAAACACGTAAGAAATTGTGTTTTTTTTATTGAACCATTTTCATTTACTATCTTGAATATTTTAGTAGCTTTAAATAAATCACTTAATAAATAATGCTCTATCACTCTTATAATATGTAAAAAGTTAAAATTAGTTCGAACCCGCATAAAATTACATAAACCCGCAATCCACCCAACCCGCAATAGTTTTAGAAAAACCACTTTGATCCGCCCCACATTCCTTCCATCTCGCACAACCTAAACCCACCCTTAGCCTTAAACCCACCTCGCCCCTATTGCCATGCCATACTAGTTATAAGTATTTTTTTTCCCGGAGATCCAAATATGTTAAAAGTTGTTAAATTAATCACTTACGCCTCACTTTCAAGTAATGCAAGAAAAGACGTATAATTTGGGTTGTAAATAATTTTTGAAATTCTTATACATAAAATCCACTTGTAAACCCAAAGTTTATACTATAATTTTAATAGAAAAACAGCCTAATTATACAACTATTCCTACCATATAACTAATTCTCAAAATAATTACGTATTATTTTACTAACTAATAATTTCATACGTATTAGATTTCAAGTCAGATACACTTAAATACATGTATTTTTACTACCAGATACATTTTATATAGGGAGAGAGGCAAGCGAGAGAGTCATTGTATCATAAATACATGCGAAAACACTAATTACATATATATGGGATACTAGACACATTATGAAACTTAGATGCATAGGGAGAGAGGAGAGCGAGAGAATTACTAGATACATACAAATCTACTTGGATGTATTGTATTTAGAGTAAATTGCACTTAACTCATGTATCTGGACGTGTCAAATATATGTATATGGAGACCAAAATTTGACACAAATAATAATTTCGAAAACTCAAAAGAGACATATAACTAGACTAACTAATAAAATTTGTGTTGTTTGCCCGTTTTAATATATTTTACAGACTACAAAGGAATGAAAGCTATGGCCTATGCATAAAAAATCCAGACACAATGTGTGGTGTAAAAGGTTATAATTTATGCAATGACAGCTTTTATTGATCAGACATGAAGTTGAAGATGATGACCCACCATTCTAAAGTTGATTCCAATTATTTTCACGTGTTTAATGTTTTGTGATTTTTGTAACCTCTCTATTTTTCACCTTAAATATTATACAATTTAATAATTAAATACAAAAATATAACATGAAATTAATGATATTAATAAATGTCAAATTTTGTTTAGAATATATTGTAATTCTTATCAAATTTGGAGAGTAGTTTTCTAAAATTAACTGACTTAATTATGGTTATGATATTTATTAATATAATATAATCTTGACCTTTAAATTTTAAATATGACACATGTCTCTAATCTAGATGTGCACTTGACAAAATGAAGGGGAGCCGGATCCATCATGAAGCGGTCTTTGACACTGGTTGACATGTCAATTTCAAAGAAAATGGGTCTCACATTCAAATTTTATGCTATGCATTATGCATAATATGGTGGGTAGTTATATTCTCTTAACTAAAATCGAAAAGATAAAAAAATTGTCTCCATTTTTTAAAATAGCAATTAATCATTTTGAATTACTTAATTTTAATAAGAATGGCAATTAAATGAGTAACTAAGTAATTTGAATTATTCCCTTCGTTTACTTTTATTTGTCACTTATTCTTAAAACACATTTTCATTTTTACTTGTCATTTTTGATATATTAATAAAAAACAAATTTTTTTTTATGTTTTACACTCAGTGTTAAATACTTATTTTCCAAATCATTTTTCAAAATCTACTACTAAACATTATTTAATAAGAATAATTTGATAAAAAAAAATATATATTAATAATTATTTTCATAATGTGTTATTCAAACAGTAGGAAGCAAAAAATTTTAAAAAGTAAGGGGCCGTTTGGTTGCTGGTTAGAGTTATGCAGGTATTAGTAATGCATGTATTAGTAATGCAGGTATTAGTTATGCAGGTATTAGTAATGCAGGTATTAGTAATGCAGGTATTAGTTATGCAGATATTAGTTATGCAGAGTTTAGTTATGCAGAGTTTAATAATTTTTTTGAATGTTGGTTTGTTATATTAAAAATTAATAAACATTATATACTTGTTAAAAATAAATTATTTGTTATTGTTATGTCTTAGACCTTTCTTACCGTTGTATTTTTATTTATTTTTGCGTTTTGCTTAGGCAAAATTTTGGACAGAAACTTAAATGCCACATTTTTCAACTTCCTCATATAGTTGAACCGATGTATATATATGATACGTGTTAACACGGGACCAATATTGTAATAGTTGAAACTTATTGATATGTTAGTACATATAATTATGTGTACATATAACAAAAATAGATACATATAAGTTAACATCTGAGCAACACCGCGTATTAATGCTAGATATTATATTTGGAGCCTTTACTTCAATAATCTATAATATAGAAATGAGGAAGTTTGTTTTTTTTTATTTGATGAAGGAGATCATATTTACAAAAGTCTTGGCAAGAACTAGTGGAAGCTCTAGAGCTTACTTCAAGCAAAGCCATTGATATGCACATTGATAGATATGGCTTACTTCCAATGGCAAGAACCATTGATAGAGGATGCTTACTTCCAACAGAACAATCTATTGTTGGACACTATCCTCAACAATTATCGACATTGTCCTCACCCATAGACAATATCCTCAACAATTTGAATGTCTACTTAATTTTCAAAATAATAATGGAGTACATTAAATCTAAATTTCAGTTTCGTCATACTAAATAATTCATTCAGTTACAATTTTCACATACTGCCATATCCTAAAATTGAGAGTCCATTTTTCAAGCAACAAAATAGTGACAAAATAAATTTTATAAGATGAAGAATACAACAAATCTAACATATACCATTGAGACAAACTTGAAATTCTAGTACCGTGGCCTCACGGAATCAAACTAGACCCACCTTCATTAAATGTGAAAGAAACTTACATAATTCACTGTTAAATTATATAAACTGGCACATAAAACATAGGCAAAATAAAACTTA
>JAJOOR010086441.1:0-14292 GCA_036250505.1 Solanum acaule | reverse complement strand
AACAAGTGAGTATAAATAGGGATATATATTTTCATCTGGTATTTCAGCACATACAAATCGATCATATGCTTCTGGAGTTAGTAATTTGTAATTCTCATTTAGTATAATAAGAAAATGAGCATGGGGAAGTCCTCGTTTTTGAAATTCTATTGTATACATAAATTCTGCAACTTTACCAAATATATGCCTTTTTATTATATCATTTTTTAATTCTTCTACTTTTGCTCTAAACACTCTACTAACCAGATCAGGCCTATTTTGTACCTCATCAGTTGATATAAGTTTTTCTTCTATTTCAGGCCAAGAAGGATTACATGTTATAGTTAAAAATTTATCAGGTTTTCCAAAACGTTGCACTAATGCAATAGCATCCATATACCGTCTACGCATATCTCTTGGACCTCCAGTAAAGCTAAGTGGAAGTATGCGTTGTTTTCCTATATGTGAAGCTTCTCTTTCCCCCTTACGTAAAACATCCAAAATTCCATCTAATACATCAGTTCTAATTAAATCTTGATTAAAAGAAGCAAATTCTAATCGTTGGCTTTCAATTTTTATCCATTCATCTACTACATATTGTTGGAATAATCTTCCTGCATGTAAGACTATATTTTCATCATCTCTTATTTGAAGTTTGTAACAATAATATTCATGACAAGAAATAGTGTCTCGTTTGTGTTTTTCTTTTAGCATAACTTCGGCTTCCATGTTAAGCAGTCCATCTATTGAACACATATGTTTTATACTTGGTAGTTGTTCTTGTTCGCAATATACTTGTGTTGACGTTCTTGAAGAACACTTAATTTTCTTAATACCTCAATGCCATCCACCTTGACCATATGGAAATAGCAATGGATATTGCAATGGATCATAACAACTGTAATAATAATTTACCAACTGACTTTTATCACTTTTTGTATATATTCAAATATGTGGTGTAGGAATAGAATTAGTAATATCTTGTTCTACCCATATTCCTGCAACTTCTGATACTGTTGGTAAGTTATATATACGCTGATCTAAGCCAGAATCACACTTAAGTGCAATATAAAAATCAGATAGTTGTGGAACATCTACTAAAGATTTTAAAAACATAGAGTATGGATTAATTTTTAATATTTCCATCAGAGTTCTCACAATATACTCATTTAATTTATTTGAACATGCCATTCGATTTTTTAATTCATTTTCACTATCAAAGAAATATAATTGAAGATTTTTTCCTTTTTTATCGGTAGGAATCAAGTCATTGATGAAATGATACATCTGACCTTGAACCCGAAAAGTATAAATACCATTATTTTTTTTTGCTAATTCTTTGTCATAAGTTACCCCAAGAGATGTGAAAGCAAATATATTATTGTACGTTCTAATATAAGTTCTAAAATGTTTTGATAGCTCTGTATTTTCCAGATAAAGGTTTTTTTAATTCTATTGGAATCTCATGTGAAGTTAATTGAACAGAACCATTGCTACAACAAAATGCAGGCGGTTCATATTCAAATTTTATGGCTTTACAAAATTGACAATTTGATACTTCTTTTAATTTGATATAATTAGTTTTTGCTGGCATTGTACTATCTATTCCGGATAGGAGCAACATGGGTTCTCTCATAAGATCAGAACTTTGTGCAACGGAAACCATGGTGGAATTAGAAGATGATGCAATCACCAAATCATAATTCATTGAACTTTCAGACAAGTTATGTTTTCTCGTTTCAGCTCTCTTTGCTCGACGGCGTGCTAGAAGAATCTCTTTTTCCTTAGGTGGCATCAATATGTATAGTTCACGTCTCCTAGCATTTCTATCCGCATTTGATTTTTGAAAAGCATGCACATTTTTATGCTTTCTATTACTTGACATCTTTGGGATCTAAATAATTTTACACAAAATGATTATCTGGTAAATAATAGTAATAATTTTAAATAAGCAATTAGTTGAGTAATACTTATCACACATTGAGAGAAAAGTGAAACACAGGAGCGAACAATTATCGCAACGAAGTGGAAATTTTGTAAAGTTAAAAGTTCAAACCATATATTAAATTAGATCTAATATAATAGACATGTATAATAGAAAAAAAAAATGCTAAAAAAGTAAGGCTGATTTAAATTGTAATGCAGAAGAGAATATGGAATTAGAATAGTAACAAACAACACATAGTTCTTTTTTTCCATTTAAGTCTAAATAATTGATAATTAGAGAATAGCAAACAAGAACTATTGTGAAATCCATGTACTGGAACAAAAGAACAAAGTTGCAAGGTTTCTATGACAACACTGTATCAACTGGGAGTTTCACTGCCCGGAAAATTACTTCATGATTCATGCAACATTAAGAAAAAAAGAAAGTGCGCCTTTTGCAACAATGTACTTTCAAACTATGTTGATTGAACTCTTCAAAAATGTCAGTGGGCGCTTGTCAAATTCTCCAAATGTAGTATATTTTTGTAGAATCCGACATGTGTGCAACATTCAAAGTGAAGAGCCTACGCAACATAGCTTTTAACACACCATAATATTATTATTTTCTAACGTGGTCAATGAGGATTCATATAGCCGATCTTACATGTTTGAAGTAGTATATCAATTTTTCACTCTTCATTATTAAAAGAAAAATTAGTTAAGTTGTTTCCTCATTTAAACTTTAGTTGTTTATTAATAATTTAGAATGCTAATACAAAGTTTATACTTGCTTCACATGATGAGGCCTCAATGACATTAGTTTATAAATAGATTGTTTCAATGGTTTCTGGCTATTTCAGTATCATCATCTTTTCCTGTAATCAAAATATTAATTCTACTTTCCGCTTATGCATTATTTTTTATTATTTTTTTAACACCAATTGGTAAAATGCACCTCCTTCCACTGAAGAAAACAGCGGTGTCTCAAGCGAACTTCCTTGAAATCATAATTTCTAACAAATTGCTATGAGTAAGAATAAAAAAAGATAAATATATGACAGAAGGACAAAAAAATTGATGAAGAACTTACCTAAAATTGGAAGACCAGAAGACTAAACACACTTGATAGACCAGGAAGTTGAGCTATCTCTGAGAAGAGAAGATGAAGAGTTATTTAAAGGTATGATGGAAATTTCTAGATAGAAAATATTTTGTAATTGTGTGTTTAATATTCAGCCACGTGGAAGGGATTTAATGGACAAGTAAACTATTATATTTTATACATAAAAAATAAATTAAGTATCAAAGCAGAATGACAATTATACCCTTGATGAATGTTGCAAGTACCGCCTTGTTAGGTTTAGTTTTTTATTATTATATTATAATTATAGATATATAATATAATTATAAATTTTTATTAATTATTTTTTTTCATTGGAGATTTTTAGATTCATCAGAAAAAATGAATGAAACATACCCGAGATTAAAATTCAGCTCAGGAAGATGAGCAACTGTCCATTGATGATGAAGCAAGAAGTTTGTTGATCAGTAAATTGTCTTGATGTAAGATCTGAAATGAATAACAACTTTAAGTTTCGATATAGAAGAAGAAATTGAAAATTTATTGAAAATCTTATTTCTGGAATTTGATGAAATTGACAAAATGGAAAGCACAAAAAGTCAAAAATATAGAACTGTAACGATATTGATGACCTCGTCACCGATGGCCGCTTCCACCAAGCTAGCTACATTCTCGACTACTTTCAGGTATCTCTGCCTCTTCCTCCTTTTGCTCTGCTTCAAGGATAGGTTTAAGCTCTTTGAATCGATATTCAACAAGATCAAAACCATCCGATTTGGATTAATGGCTGAGCCTCCTCAAGCAGGCCATCATACAAAACAGTCTTCTCTCTGATTTCAATCCTTTTGGTATGGTGGTCAACCGTGATACTCAAATCTCTAGTCTCA
Source organism: Solanum acaule (assembly GCA_036250505.1). Taxonomy (NCBI): domain Eukaryota; kingdom Viridiplantae; phylum Streptophyta; class Magnoliopsida; order Solanales; family Solanaceae; genus Solanum; species Solanum acaule. The sequence continues at coordinate 10,419 of JAJOOR010086441.1, read as the reverse complement.
TACCTCCGAACATCAGGCAATGGAGCGCCGTGATACCTAACCGATCTGAGTGAAGGAACGCTGAACGAGTTTCGCTGTCAAAGGGATGACTCTTCGATTTTAAGGAGATGAACTTGCGACTCTTCGATTTTAAGAAGATGAAGCTGGGACTCTTCGATTTCATGATGAAATTGCTTTGGATCTTCTTTCACATGATTTTAATTTTAAGAAGAAGACGAAGCATGCATTGGGTCTTCCTTTCTGGACCATTCTTCTCTCCTTGCTTTATTTTATTTTTTTTAATTTTAAATTAAAAATTGAAAGATGCTTCTACACATATAGCCAGCCATTTACGATTTTGCCCTTCAATCACATCATATTTTCAAAATTGCCATTGGTCGTCCTTGGCCTTCACTCTTCTATATAATAGAAATAATAGTACTAGATAAGGGTGCCCGTGCAAGGCACGGGCATTTTGTGAAATTAAAAACAGTTATAAATAAGATATGTAAATACGCAACATGATTAAACTAAATTTCAATATAACATGTTTCATAGTATATTACATTCATGTTGCAGAGCCTTATACATTGAACTTTCTATGAAGGCCAAAACACAAACACTATATGTAGTTTAATATTTGTTGCATTGGCCTGGTAGTTGAATTTTGAATTCTACAAACTCTCAAGTGTTAACATAAGTAGTTCTTCCAGCTTGAAACTTTTTTATGATCTAAGAAGAAACTAAAAGAGTAAATTAACACAATTCAGCATATAACAAAGAGAACTGGAAATACATCTAGAACCTTAAATTGCGCAGAAAATAACACCCCACTTTGGAGAGGAGCTATTTAAATTCAGGGAAATCCAATTCACACAACCAGGCTGCAAAATTAGACAGTAGTCGTAGAGTTTGGTTAGGAAAAGGTCTACGATAAATTGATAACAGGAAAAGATACTACCAACTCCAAGCTGAAGTAACATGAAATACAGAGAACAATGACTAAATTGAAAACAAATATCTGACTAAATTGAACCACAGAAGTTATGCTTCAGCCAACATTGTAAGGTATATTATTCATTACATGTTTCTAACAATGATTTACTATATTATAAGAAGTACCCTTACATGAATGTAAATACAAAATATTCTTGAAGCAGGCATATGGATAGAAATGATAGACCAACCAGAGGAAAGAAGAGGTCCAAGAGTACAACCCGTCCCCTAAAGTTTACTTTCCCAAAAGATGAAGTTTCTATATTAAGGGAAGAGAATGATACTCATAGGGAACAAAGTAACCAAATGGTGAGGATTATACAAAGCCTACAGTGCAAAAACTAAAGAAGGAGCTTACAAAGCATAATCTTGGTGTTGAACTGCTCCAACTGAAAGAATGCAAACAAAGAATGATATCCTAGCTTTCACCGTGCTTAGTTGGGTAGAAATGGCATATATAGAATTTTAAAATTAACCAATTTTTATGTCTTTTACGTATATTAAGTTGTAAATTATTGTAATTTATAGTAACTTTTAACGTAATTTTGAAATAATATATATGTTACTTTTCATGTCCCAATTTATGTGACATTCATAGATTTTTTTAGAGTCAGTTGTTTTTTTATATGTGTTTTTTAAAAAAAATTGTTAACTATTGTGATTTATAATACTTTTTACGTCATTTTCAAACAATATATGTTTTATCATCTAACCCATTTTATGTGGTACCAATAAAATTTCGAGAGTCTATTAAATCTTTTTATATAATTTTTAAATATTTAAGTTGTTATATTAATTTTTTGTTTCAATTTATGTGGTATTATGAACCTTAAGAAGTTATCCAATTTTTTGTATGATTTAAAAATATTTCAAGTTAGTAGTACTTTTTTACATAATTTTAAAAACGCAAAAGTATTCACTACCCCCTGAACTTGAAGCTTTTTATACGGTGTACACCTAAACTAAATTCCGTTTTAATTACCCCCTGAACTTGTTTATTCCTCTGTTGCGTACACCTTTTTCGTCCACCTAGCGTAGAAATTGACAACACACTCTACTAGGCGCGTGAGGAAGTGATTTACAAAAAGTAGAGAGTGGTCGGGATAAACTAGCGATAGGCTAAGTTTTGGGTTTTTTTTTTGTTTGTTTGTTTATTACCTGTTTGTTATGTTTAAGCATGTATAGCAGAAGGTACAGATTGTAAGAGAGGGAGTTTGAGGTTATTATGAATAAAATGTGGTCGTTCGACCAAAAAGATTCTAAAATTAAGAGTTCCATTATCATTGTTATTCTTTAAAAAGTAGGGATTTCAAATATTACTGTTGCAGTAAAGTAGGACACATAAAAAGTATGTGCTCTCAAATATTATTGTTATGATAAAATAGGACACATGATTAAAAAAAAAATATTGTCCAACAAAGAGAGCAATATGGTTCAAACTGAGAAAGTTGCTCAAGAAAAAGAAGATTGGGGAAGGTGCTTCATAAATGAGATCCGAGAAGTAAATGCATTGATTTTCATAAAATTTAAAAGAGATTGGATCGTGGATTCAGTATGTGGACCACCATCTCACCGGAGATGAATTTGGATTTTCCAACATCAAAAAATACAATGGTCGTGATGTCATTGTTATAACAATATATAATACAGTCCATCACATAGAGAGGGAAGAAATGATTGTCATCAAAACTTTTCTTCACTTTCTTTAACTTCACAGTGTCAAGTCAAAATCAAAAAAATAAATTGAAACAGAAGGGAAGAATAAAACTCATAAATTAAAATGAGGGATTAATGATTGAGTGGTTTGTAAATGACTTCATCAATGTGTTTCTTCATTTCCTCTGGAAATCTATATTCATCACCATGTGAATAAGTGAAATAAACCATTTTGCTTGTTCTCCAAAATAGTTCTTTGCATAATTGAGGCAATTGGCTTCCCTTTTTTTGAACTAAAACCATTTTCAACAACTCTCTTCTATTACTTTCCAAGATTTCCTTTATCTTCATTATAGCCTCTTCCTCAGAGATATTTGTTCTTCTTGGACTTTGTGCCATTAGTATTGTGACTAAATTCATTGAGCTCTCCTCTTGTTCTCTCTATAGGAAAACATGTGAGAGACAATCCACCAATATTAGTATATGTTTCAATATGTGGAGTATTAAAAAAAGCATGTACTATAATAGAGGCATGAAAGATGTTACGAGTTCGATAAAACTCAGTAGTTTGGGTTCAATTTATGTCTTTGTAATAATAATATAAATAATTTATTTAGAGTTTAATAAAAAAACATGATTTCAGAACTCATAAACTTAAAATTTTAAATCGCATCTGATCACTCAGTAGTCAAGATTTTAGGTATGATCGACAAGGTTGATTGTGTTGATATGTAAAGAAAATTTTGATATAGAAGAAAATGACTTTCTTGTTGAAAATAGGAAAAATATGTTTTCACAGGTAGTATTTTACTGATCGTCTCTTTTTTATCCTCCAACAAATATCATCGTCTTTACTTTACTTCACCCCTAGCCCTCATCCCCACCACTCCGCAGGCCAACACCCCCTACCTCTCATCGACCAACTCCACCTTAGCTTTCATAGAATTTATATCTATATGATATACAAATATTTTTTTAAGATAATATTATTTATTTAGTCTAAAAAAATAAAAAATAAGAAATTCATTTATTATTCTGGAAAACATTTTCATACCAAACACACCCTATATATATCCAAGTAATAAGTTTTATTTTATTTTATATAATTATATGATGATGCTTATCCAATATCACATGATGAGAATTATCTTGATGAGCCAAATTAAAATTAAGAAAATACAAGAGTTGTTACCTTGTAGGTTTGTAAATCATTGAGGAGCCTCATGACTATACCGGTACAATTGCATAAACCATATATTTCATCGCTTTCTAAAAGATCCATGGAGATGTTTATTCCAAGATAGTATTGTGTTGTAAGAGGAATCAATCTTGAACCAAATGTTATAGAAGTAACATACAAATACTCTTCTATGCTTGGCATTGTCTTGCTTGTCCATCACTCTAGTCGTTCAATCAACATGCACTTCATCACTTCAAGCCACTATTGAAATTTCGAGATAATTGACACGGAGTTTAAGAAAGTAAATTAAAAACAATTGAAATATTTTTTCTAGTTTCAATTTGTAATTTATCTTAATTGACTAAGTATACCGTTTAAGAAAGTAAAGAATATTTTAGAATTTTGTACTATTAAAGTAAAGATATGCTTATTATACCGAAATGTCATTTAATCAGATGTGGTCGTAAAGATGTCATAAGGCATATTAAAATTAAAGAGTTACAAATTAGAAATAGACATTCTTTTTAAAAACAAACTAAAAAGAAAAGTAAAGAAGATTTTTGAATCGTGTGGTCATAAATTAAAAATATGTTTTGTATTAAAATGTTCTTTAATCATGTGGTCTTAAACATGTTAACGTGAAATGTTGAAATGAAAGAGTTGTCAAATTAGAAGAAAAAAAAGACTTTCTTTCTTAATCAGACCAAAAAAAAAAATCAAGTCAAACAAAAGTAAATAAGATTTTTGAATCTTTTAATCTGAAATTAAAAATACGTTTCACGTATCAAAAATTCCTTTAACCTTCTGGTCTTAAAGACTTACATATGACGTGAAGTTGAAAATTAAAGAATTGTCAAATTAGAAAAGACACATTTTCTTTTAAATAGACTAAAAAACAAACAAATTAAAACGAAGATGGTCTACAAATAGTTTAAAGACTAAATTCCCTTACCAAAGTAATAAGATGATTTTTGACAGATCGGCCTTGTTTAATTTCAGCAATTGTTGCAAGCTCCTCTATTGATTTATAAAAAACAGAAAAAAAAAAAAAAAAAAAAACTTTAACCCTCTCAGAATTATAACCTACCCTTGCATAGTCATCCCACCTGTAAATAATAATCGATAAATTTTAAGTGTTGAAACTAATTTTTTGAATACACAATTATATGATTGGATAAAAATACTGAAACTGTTAATACGTACTCCATTTGATATGTTTAATTAAAAAATGTTGATAAGCTATTTTTTTTGGTTAGAATAACTAAAATACCCTTACAATTTATTTTTTTCACAAAAAAGAAAAGAGTTTTGTTTTAAGAAAAATATCTTGAGATTTTAAAAAAATATTAAGGACTAGATAGTAAAATAATTAGTTATAACAAAATGGCTTATAAGCTGAAAAATCATAAATTGGGGATGATCTAACTTTTGACTGATTATATACCCTTAACTTATAAGTATTTTGGTGCTTAATTACCAAACACATAAATAAACCAAAAATGCTTATAAGTCCAATCAAGTAAGTAGTATATATAAATTGTCCTGAGAGTCCAAGTTGGTTCAATCTGCAATCTTCAAACCACCATTCGTATAAGTAGGTGTTTGACTTCACATGAAGTTTAAGAATAAAAATAGACTTTCTTAAAAAAAATCATCTCATCTTGGCATTTCCTTACCTAGGGAAGTTAGTGCCACAGTGAAGATGGATAAATATGAAAGTTATAATTATCCGTATGATTATAAATTATTTTATTAAAAATAAAATGAAAAAAATTAATTTAATTATCGCTAAATATAAGAAAAAAATCAATTTTCAACGGACTAAAAAAGAGGAAAAAAGTATCAATATATACCTCTTGAGTTGTTGAAGTTCTCCTCTGTGTTGAGCTTGGCATAAGTCAAAGTCGTGTATTGAAAATATTAACAAGTCCTTATTGTTAATATTGGGTGACCTAAAAGAGAGACTTAAATTAGAATTTGCAGTGATATAATATATAAATGTGTTTTTTAATTTGATTTTAACTGATATTAATTATATTTTTAATTAATTTGAATGTACATAAGTAAACACTAACGCTTGTATAAAGTTGTACAAGCAAATACATGTGTTTTACATGACAATTAGTATGAGATACTCATACACTCGAATTGATTTGTATTATACCACGTAGCTAGGATGCATATTCGACACCAACTTAATAAATACATGAGACATATTATTATGTATATTATTATCAAGAAACTATTAATTAATACTCCACATATTCTAACCTTGATTTATCAATCCACTACAATGAATTAACATAATTAAACATAAATACAAATTAAAATGAATTTACAAGTGATAATGATAGATAATCATACCTATAAGATGCTTTTAAGATTTTAAAATTGTTCTCTTCGTATTACTTGATATACAACCTATTTTCTGCTCGATCATATGTGGTATAAAACCTCCTCAAAGCAAGTTCCACCTAATATTTCCAAGATTAGTAATAGAAGAAAAATATAGTTCGATACATAAAATATCTTATATTTACATATAATTCAAGGAAAAATCGCACCTTAAGAAATGAGATATAGAATATTATTAAATTATTCTTTGTAACAAAACATAACTTTAACTACTATTTATATCATCGCCACTACTACGATATTGATCATGTGGTGTGGTAACAAATATTATCTTTGTATATTTCATAAGTTATAATTTCAACATCCCATTCTATTAGCAATCCTAATAACATGATATGTTTAAAATCATAAGTTTCAGAAAATATTTTTTGTCGTACATGTAAGCTTTTAGTTTATATACAATATAGGATTCAGAAGTTATCTTTACGTTCCCAAACTTTAAATGCACGATATAAATTAAGATACACAAAATAAAATACCTCCTTCTTTGACATCCTATCTATGAAGCCATTGTTTAAGAGTTTTTGCTCCATAAAATTTCTTGTCCAATTGTTAATTTTATCCAAAATGTCATCTTTCTCATGATCAATAGCCAATTGTGATGCTTTGTGGAGTTCAAGAATTTCAACATGACTTGTGTATTTCCCACTTGTTGTAAAGAAATGTTCTTCTACCACAAATTCTGCTAGTTCATCTGCAAATTAATTGAATTCATTAAGACGAACTACTTTGTTGTCGGAGTTTTAGGGTTTAATTTCTCAGATGGTAACTCAGCTAATATTGAAGTTATTATCTCAGAACGTCATATGTTTTCTTAATTTTTCAATCTTCTTCAACAACAAAATTGACTTTATGAGAAAATAAATATTAGTTAAATAATCATTTGAGAAATCGACTCGAGTTTTTAGTAAAAAACCTGAGGAGACATCATAGTTGCTCATCCTTAGAAGTCGAAAAGCCATGGCACAATGGGTGACATTTGAGAAAATTTCTTCATTCTTTTGTTGCCATAGCTTATAAATAATTGACATTATTATATACTATAGGCTTAGCAAAATCGTAAAGGTGAAATACCTAGATAGCCCCTTAAACTTAGCATAATTTATAATCTAGACTTTTTAACTTTTTTACTGATCAAATAAACACTTTAACTTAACAAAAGCGTATTTTTGATGGCGTGGCAAATAATGTGTATCAAAGACATTAACAAGATGCACTTTTGTCAAGTTAAAGTATCTAGCTATTTGGTCACGATAAAATTACCATCATGTATACATTAACTTATACTATCAATTGTTTAAGGGACTATCTAAATATTTAGCCAATTATAAAATATGATTGTGATTAATTAGATTTAATTTACCTGTATATTTCATCTAGAACTTTCTTTATTTCTGATTTAAAATGCCGATGTACTCCAAGATTTTTAAGTGTATCAACCAAGCAAAGCAATGAATGTATCTTTGTTGGATACATAGTGGGAACTATGACAACATAAAAGGCCAAAAAAAAAATGTTAGAAAGCAAAAAACAAGATTATTAATTATATATTAATTATTAAACCATTAAAATAAACAAGACATTTATTTTTTAACCATACAATCTTTAAATTTTGTTTTTTGTCTATGGATTTATAACGGTTAGAAAATACAATTGGGAATCCCTCATTGATTACGTACGAACTGATCCAAGGGGTTCGACTTCTACTATATATATATAAAAAAATAATTTTAACCATGTATAAATAATAATATTTTTTGCTGGGGATTCGAATGAACCCTGACAATAGGCTGGCTCCGCCCCTCCATAAGATAGTTGAGACAGTTAAAGTCCTGAACCTCGTAGATCGCTCCATGTTCTAGCTTAGGGGTTGGAAAAAGGTAAAAAAAAAAATTTAAAAAATAAGACAAATAAATTAAAACAAGAGTGATTTTTCATATGCATAACTAAAAAAAAAATGCTATGTTGATCATGGTACGTACCCCAATTTTTGTGTTGTTGCAAGATTGAATTAAGGTATTCAAAGCATTTTTTATCATGTTGATGATAAATGAAGGCAGCTGCAATAGTGGCAGGTGAATCAAATAATGAACCATTTTGTCTTTGATGTAACTCTATTATTTCCTTCCAATCACATAATTCACCAAGTCCGTCACCCATATATTCAACATTCCTTGTGAAATTATTTTGTAACACTCTAGTAAATGTTTAGATATAGTTAGAAAATAAGTGAATAAAGGTGTGTTCGGTGGGAAGAAAAATATTTTTTTAGAAAATAAAATGATATATTTTTTTTGTATCTAGTACATAAGTAAAAAAAATTATTTGTACATAATCTAGATAAATATTACGAGAAATGAAGCTGTGAGATAGTGAGGATGGGACTACAAGAGTGAGGTGAAGATGAAGTTTTGTTGGAAATTAGAGAGGACAAACTATTAGAAATAGAGGTTTTCGTACTGCAAATCAATGAGAAATTTGTGTTATAAAACGTGATTGTTTTCACCTTATTCCCACTGAACCAACTAATGTATAGTGGAAAACAAATTCTAATAATTGAAATATTAGGAAGCTTTTTAGTTTCTTTTCTTGTGAAAACACTATATATATTTTTTATTTTCTTACTAATTTAATCAAAATATTAGTGCGAATAATCACCGAACATTTTTCAGTGAGAAACTTTGATGAAAAGATATAATGATTAGTGATACAATAATGTAGTGAGAAACTTTGATGAAAAGATATAATGATTAGTGATACAATAATGTGGAATATACATCACTTGTAGAACTTGTTTTCACTACTTTCATTAATTAAGGAAGTCATTTTTCTCATTTATAAAAACGTGTTTTTCTAGAAAATATATTTTTCAACCGAACATGAAAAAAAATATTTTTCCTCCATGCCAAACACATAAATTAAATTTTTTTAAAGTACTATGAAATGTGTACCTTTTAATTGTTGAATCTCTTTTGCAATTCACCAAATTTACAAGATCAAGATCCAAAGGCAAATTTAAGTTTAATTTCTCTGCAAATTTGATCATAGTAGAAAATATAATTTCAAATCCTAGAGATGAAATTTGATCCTTGTTATCTACTGCCCAACCATACGTTTCAATGAAGGTAAAGAGTATACATGAAGTTTGTTGGTGGCTGCCATGTCACTCTTAATTACTACTGCAATTTGGTTGACAAAATACCTGTGGAGATTTTATGTTGAAATGAGAGAATTGTTTTATGTAGTGAATGTAGAGTGTAGTAATAACAGAGTGCCACCCCACACATTGTTTTATGTAGTGAAGCTTGACTATGCTTCAAGGGAACTATTGTACAAAAACTTGAACAACTTCTCCTCATTAATTGGATCCAGAATGAGTAGTCAAAATACACAGCAAGGGAACTAAACACTTTCCAAACGTAATAACCCGTTTTGATTGGATTAGCTTATTTTAACCGCTTTTAAGCTAAAATAGTTTTTAAGAATTTTTGGAGTGTATAAATTGCATTACTCCAAACCCTTAGAATTACTCCCATCTTCTCTTAATCAAACCATTGATGGAAACGTCTATTCTTCCTTAAAAAATTACATTCTTCAAAGGCTGTCAATGGTTTGATTGAGAGGAAATATACAGAATGCAGGAATTTTGCCAAAGAAAAACAGAGAATATGTAGAGACATAGAAGAGTTGATGCGGTGGCTATTGAGGTACACTAAAATGACACGTAGCATCAGAAAGTGGTGCTAAAAGACTAAAATACCCTCAAATTGAATTGTATTGTCACTTAGCAGACATGTTGATACCATTATATATTCACCCACACTTCTAATATAGTAAAAATATATAAACGCACCCTATTCAAAAAAGCATCACGAGTATTATTTTTTGTTCAAAATATTTTTTCCATTGTTAATTCATTTTAATTGTAATGGTTTGGACATGTGAAGAGACGGAGTGCAGACGCCCCAGTGAGGAGGTGCGAGGTAATGGTGGTAGAGGGTACGCGGAGGGGTAGAGGTAGGCCCAAGAAGTATTGGGAAGAGGTGATTAGACAAGACTTGGCTATGCTTCACATCACCGAGGACATGACTCTAAATAGGAAGGAGTGGAGGTCGCGTATTAAGGTTGAAGGTTAGTAGGGTTAGCGGGTTGTCTTCCCTTGCGAGGGTTTGGGTTGTTAGCGTTTGGAGCAG
>JAJOOR010086437.1:0-13484 GCA_036250505.1 Solanum acaule | reverse complement strand
CTTGTCTTGAGTTATTATGGCTTTATCGTGATCTCTTATCTTATGTGATTTTATCTTCTTCTTTACATGTGACATCCATCCGAGTCCATGGTGGACTCCTCTTCTTTGCATTTTCGAGTCGAGCCATAAAGGCTCCTTTCTTTGTCATTTGAGTCGGCCAGACCATCAAGAGTAGCAGGTTGAAGGCATGTAGCAAGTAAAAGAAAAGAGGCCTACAAATGGGCTGTATACAGTCGTATACAATTATATACACGAGTATATACCCACTGTATACAGTTGAAGCGGTGACATAATGGGTCAAAAATTAACATACGCGTTCAGAAGCTCAACTGGACTATATACATTTATTATATGGTCAGAAATACAGGGAAATAGGCCGAAATACAGCCTATATACAGAAGGATACGTAAAACGTATACACATATCAAAGAGGGCGAAAAAATGGGCTAAAGCCCAATAATTTATCTTTGCACACAGCAGGTCCAGCTCAAAATCAAATGGGCCAGGAGCCCAACCTTTCAGGCAGCAGTAAATATGGCCAAAAATGGCCCAAATTCAACCTCTCTTTTACTTTCCTAATTATTTGATTACAAATACTTATTGTATGTTTTGTTAAACTCTAACTTTAATTAACTTAATTAGACTCCCCAAAAGATAAGTTATTTTCTTTGTTGGTTGACTTTTAATATTTTTATTTATTTTGTTAATCAAATATGTTGATCAAATTATACTTTTTTTAATTAAGTTAAACCTTTTGTTCTTGAAATATATGTTTTAACGCCTCTTCACTTAATCATTTTATTCATTTTAAAATTGTTTTTTAAGTCAAAGTATTTTTTCTCAAATAAACTTTAAAAAATGCTAGTCAAAACCTTTTTAATTAATTAAAAAAACAAAAATAATAAATAAATATATATATATATATATATATATGTATGTATGTATATATATACTTAAGTCATTTTCTCAAAAAGGTTAGTCGATTAATTTAAAATGATTTTCATGCTTTAATTTATTAAATTGGTTTAAATTATTATTTCAAAATGAATTAGACAAATTCTAATTAATCTATTTTTATTAACATTCTAATCACTTGCAATTTAATTCAATTGTTTCATTTTGGATTCCCTTCTCCAAAAAATAAATTAAAAAATGTGTCATTTAATTTAACTATTTTTCTCAAAGTTAACCAAATATTTATTATTATTATTTTTATGTTAAATCATTATTTTTCTAAAAAATAGTCAAATATATTTTAGTCAAGTCGCAGGTCAACCGTATGTTAGCGGGCACTTCGAATGCTTAAACCCTTCTCGAAGTGTAAATTGAACCCCGAACCCTCTTTGGTATTTTCAAATGATTTTTTTTTTCTGTTTAAATCTTTGAAAATTACAAGTTTTCTTAATTTCTTTAAAAAATTATGTGACGACTCTTTCTAAGTATTTTTCAAATTGTTTTATGCTTAGAACATTTTAAAAAGGTGATTTTTCTAAAGGTTAGGAAAATTACGACACAACAAACATGACATAAAAATAATTTATTTTGTTATGTCAATTTACTTTAGTGATAAATTTAGGTGAGTGATTTTATTTATACAAAACAATGTTTAATGACTTTAGTAGATAAATTTTCAAAGTTGAGTAACATTTTGAGATATTAACTCCTCAAAATTAGTATTTACTTGTAAACTTAGGTCAAGTTTAAAATGTTTGTTAATGTATTATGCATATTTTTTAAATTTTTTGGAACTCTACCAAAAAAATTAAAGCAATTACTATTTAGATGCGCATTAAGTAAACTCACAGCTATACAATAACTTGTAAATTATACTTACCTGAGATATGGGGATCGGCTTCAATACGAAGCAAATAAAGCCAATGCTTTAAGCCCAATGTTGAGGGCCCCATTTATATAACAATTACTATAATTTTTAGTCCATTAAATTTACTATAAATATTATATTAAATTATATTCCAAAGAAGCAACAAAACATATTGAACTCTAGTAACAGATTTCTTGAATCAAGTTTCATCATTTCAATTTTCTAGTTTTATTTTTTATCTTGTATTTGTTATTTTTACTTTATCGGCATTTTAAAAAATTATTTATTAAAACTTAAATAGGTCTGTAGACAGTGAAATTTTATTGATAAATCCATATTAAATGTTGGATTAATCCATAAATTCATGATATATTGGCCAAGTCAAATTACTGGTTAATAAAGTCGAATTAATATTTAAGTCAAAATATATGACTTAAATAAAGTCCAAATCACATTTGGATCAGTTCATTAAGTTGACAAGACAAGCCCAACTCATGTTCTTCAAGCCCAAGGACCAAAATGTTTGGACAAAAATACCCCTAAAACCCTAGCTTAAGCCTATATAAAGAGGTCTTCATAAGACCAGAAGAAAGGAGGAAAAAAAGAAGAAGACACATAGAAATACATAGAGAATCCTTGCTCTTCAGTGGTGATCTGCAAGTCCTCCGCATACAAAGAAGTCTTCGCTCCAAGTGTTGAGCCGCAAGTATTCCATCAAATCAAGAACATCATTGAAGAGAAGAATCAGGGGATTACATATCTTTTCTTAAAGATTTTATAAAGATTGTAACCTTCGCATAAATTCAAATACAAATACTGTTATTTGCTTGCTATTTTCCTTTCCCGTTTGCTGTATTTCAGGATTGAAACTTTAGACGCTTACAAATTGGCACGCCCAGTGGGACAATCTTTACCTCTCATCTCTTCTCTTCAAGACAACCAAAGTTCAAAAACACCGAGATGACTTTTAAGAAGATCAACTTGAAATCCGCATTTGCATCCAAATCTGGATCTACATCCGTATTCGCATCTGCATCCAAATCTGGATCTATATCCGTATCCGCATCTGGATCAAAATCTCCATCTGCATCGACATCGAAATCCGCATCTGCATTTATATTCGCATCTGGATTCGCATCTACATCTGCAAAAACTAATAGATCCAAGTTCTGCATCGATGTCGAAAACATCCTCGATGTTATTGCGGGAAGCATGGGACCTATCACAAGGAACCAAGCCAAATTGCTGGGACAACAAGCCTCACGAGTGTCGTCCGAATCTGCTACTGTCTTTGGTTTGTCTCCAAAACATATGAAGTCTCCTGCAAAAGCTGCAAAAGAATCCATCGTTGAAATGGTCGAGAGAGTTCTTGCCCGATTGAGCCTATCTATATCCAAAAAGTCCTTCGCTTCAGCCGACAATGATGTCTTAAGCACAAGATCTACCCCACACAACATGTTTGCATCTCATGTTTGGAAAAATCAATGTTATTCTCCATCACCTACAATGATAATGCACACGATGGTGGTCGACACTTCTACCATAAAAGAACAACTTGCATATTTGACGAAAGCAGTTGAAGGCCTATCAAAGCACATCAAAGGTCAAGACATCCAAATTACCAAGTTGACAAACATGATGGAGAATATGGAGAAAAGAGATTCCACTCAATTATGTGAAAATCTTCATGAAACTCAGGAGAAAAGAGAGTCCTTCACAAAACAAGAAACAATCATCGAGGAGTTTCAAGTGTTTGTCGAGGTTTGATTCATGTTGGCAAATTGAAGGATTTCATCAAAGAGGCTATCAAAGATAAATCTGAGTCCACATCCAAGTCTTCTCACACATATGTAAAGCCGTATTCCCAAAGAATTGATGACCTAAAAATATATGTTGGCTATCAACCTCCTAAGTTGCAGCAATTTGATGGCAATGGAAATCCAAAACAACACATAGCACACTTCATTGAAATTAACCTGCAACAATGCTGGAACATACGGTGATTACCTCGTCAAACAGTTTGTCCGCTCCCTTAAGGGCAATGCTTTCGATTGGTACACGGACCTTGAGTCTGGTTCCATTGATAGTTGGAAACAAATGGAGAAAGAATTCCTCAATCGCTTATATAGCACAAGGCGTGTTGTGAGCATGATAGAGATTGCAAACGCCCGTCAAAGAAATGATGAACAAGTCATTGATTTCATAAATCGCTAGAGGAGCTTGAGCCTTAACTGCAAAGATCGCCTTAGTGAAACTTCTGGGATCGAAATATGCATCCAAGGTATGCATTGGGATCTTCGTTACATATTGCAAGGCATAAAGCCTAAAATGTTTGAAGAACTAGCAACACATGCTCATGATATGGAACTGAGTATGACTTCAAATGGAGATCAGGAGTTGTCCAACTTCAAAACTTACAAAGAAAATATAGTCGACATTGAGGATGAGGACAAGTTTTCATCTGAAACCGAAATTAAAGAGTCTATGTAAGTTAACATGCTCCTTGATCTACGAGCCTAAACTGCAAATCATAATGCTCATTGACGCACGAGCCTAAAATGCATGTCATGAAACTCATCAAATTCAAGCTAAATTTTCAAGCTCCAAAGCTCCTCAAATTCGAGTTAAGTCTTCAAATCAAAATACTCCTAGCTCATCAAATTTGAGCTAAGTCTTCATGGCATAAAACTTATCAAATCTGAGCTAAATCTCTATGTCGTGAAGCTCGTTGAGTTCAAGCTAAGTATTCAAGTCACGAGGCTTCTCAAATTTGAGCAAAATCTTTAAGTTTCAAAGCTCATCAAATTCGAGTAAAATATTCAAATCAAAATGCTCATTGATGCACAAGTAAATATATATATATATATATATATATCTATATATGTCATGAAGCACATCAAATTCGAGCAAAAAATATCTTCAAATCAAAATGCTCCTCGACGCACGAGCCTAAAATGCAAGCCATAAAGTTCATCAAATTCCGTTGAATCTTCAAGTTTCAAAGCTCATCAAATTCGAGCAAAATCTTCAAGTCAAAGAAAAAAACGTCATGAAGCTCATAAAGTTTGTGCTAAGTCTCAAGTTTCGAAGCTCTTCACATTTGAGCTAAGTTTTCAAATCATGATACTTCTCAAATGCGAGCCAAGTCTTCAAGTTAGAAAAGCTCCATGAAAATGAGTTAAATCTTCAAATTGTTACTTTTGACCCTCATGAGTTTAAATCTATATGGTTCAAAAATTCAATAGGTTGAAAACCTTGAAATAAGTGGCCTAGAAAAATTAGAAGAAAAAAAAACTCACTTGTTTTGCATTGAAGTGTAAAGTAAATACATTTTATTGCTTCAAAATTGCAAGAGTTTTTACACATCATAAGGAAGAGATGGAAAAAAATGGACATATCATCCCATACAAAAGGTCTAAATAGAAAAAAATAATTAAACATCACGAAGTGATTTGTCAACTCGTCTTGGATGTCTTCATCAAGTTCGCATCACCTCTTCATCAAACATCATTGCTTCAAAAATTTTTATGGATCGATGCAGCCATAAGCGATCCTCTATATTTGACATGTGGGCATATTTTGAAGTTTTGATTAAATGAGTTGATAATGTGACAAGTAGTTTCTCTCCAGAATTAGGACAAATTGCGGCAAAATCTCTTTCTCGCCAAAGTCAAAACTACAGAGGAAGAGGTACAAAGTGTGATTCATCGCTAAGCTTCAATTTAGAGGAAGATATACACTAAGTGTTATTCTCTCCAAAGCTACAATTGTAGAAGAAGATGCATTAAGTGTGGTTCGTCACTAAAGCCGCAACTGCAAAAAAAAAAATATTTCATGTGTGGTTTGTCATCAAAGTCACAACTCTAAAAGAAGATGCACCACGTGTGGTCTGTCATCAAAGTCACAATTGTAGAAGAAGACGTACTAATGTCGTTCGTCGCTAAAGCCGAAATTGCAAAAAAAGATGCACCAAGTGTGGTTCATCATCAAATTTACAACTACAAAAGAAGATGCATGATATGTGATTCGTCATCAAAGTCACAACTGCAAAAAAAGATGCAGTAAATATGGTTCGTCGTCAAAGTCGCAATTGAAAAGGAAGATGCATCATGCGTGGTTGATCATCAAATGTGCGACTGTAGAAGAAAATGCACTAAGTAAGGTTCATTACTAAAGCATCAACTGCAAAAGTAAATGCAGCAAGTGTAGTTCATAGTCAAAGCTGCAATTGCAAAAAAAGATCACGAAGTGTGATTCGTCTTCATCAATGCCACAATCGCTAAAATATTGCACCATGTATGATTCGTCGTCAAAAATCGCAACTACAAATGAAGATGCATCAAGTGATTCCTCGTCAATTATGGATTACCCCTCTTTTTTTGTATGGTATTGAGAATATTTGCGGTCCATCGTAAACCTGTAAAAAAAGTGATGTGTCTCACGGTGCCAATTGCACGAAGCTTCTAATCGGCATGAAAAAGAATTGTGGCATATGCTCTCGCGCTCGTCATGATGAATATGGTTGTATTGACTTCAGAGATTCTTGTTCTTTCTCCATGTAGATGATGACAAAATTCTCAATCAATATGCGGCTCTTCGGTGAAGACGCAGAGAAGTGAACTCATGGATGTTGTCCAAAGTCAACTGGATCGCTAACTTTAAAAATATCAATTTTGTTGAATTCATAAGAACTTTGACTTTGATTTTGGATAGGTTGTAGACTGAAGAGTCGATTTTCTATCGAATCAAGTCGCTCTCCATTCAAGCTCTCCTACACCAAGATGCAAACGTTTTGGTGAGACTCCACAATCTGCAAAACAATAATGACAGAATTGAAGACCAACTTCAAAAATTAATTCTCATCAATTCATGAAGAGTTTTACCTTGATTTTTGGATATGTTGTAGACTTTGATGTCTAGTTTCCATATAAACAAGTCGCTTGTCATGCGGAATCTCCTACAGCAAGATAGAGACGTTTTGGTAGGACTGCATAGAGCTACAAAAAAAGAAGACAGATTTGATAGCAAACTTCAAAAATCAATTTCCGCCAATTCAGAAGGTTTTTTGATTTTGAATTTCGAATATGTCGTAGCCCTCTGAGTCTAGTTTCTGTAACATCAAACGGATCATGATTTCGATGTTTCTACAACAAGTTATGAACTTTCTATCAGAGATGTGCTGTGCTGAAAAAAAAGGTGACGAAAATTGAGTTTGGTATGCCTCGAGTTGACAATCAATCATTGTAAGAGCATGTGTATTTATAGAAATCAAAAGTACATAAATTGTGTTCCTACAGATTATGGAAAAACCATATTTAAAACAAAATTATGGTAAATTTTCCTAGGAACCAAATTATGGTAAGTTTCTATAGGAATCAAGTTATGGAAAATTCCATTGGATTCAAGTTATGGAAAATTTCCATTGGAATCAAATATGGAAAGTTTTGAAAGACTCCATAAAATATATTACACGAATGCATCAAGCCTTGTCTTTAAAGGTTGGACACCGCAACAAGCCTCGAAGCAGGGGGCATTTGTAGACAGTGATATTTTATTGATAAATCCATATTAAATTTTGGATTAATCCATAAATTCATGATATATTGACCAAGTCAAATTACTGGTTAATAAAGTCGAATTAATATTTAAGTCAAAATATATGACTTAAATAAAGTCCAAATCACATTTGGATCAGTCCATTAAGTTGACAAGATGAACCCAACTCATGTTCTTCAAGCCCAAGGACCAAAATGTTTGGACAAAAATACCCCTAAAACCCTAGCTTAAGCCTATATAAAGAGGTCTTCATAAGACCAGAAGAAACGAGGAAGAAAAGAAGAAGACACATAGAAATACATAGAGAATCCTTGCTCTTCAGTGGTGATCTACAAGTCCTCCGCATACAAAGAAGTCTTCGCTCCAAGTGTTGAGCCACAAGTACAAAGAAGTCTTCGCTCCAAAAGTTGAGCCGCAAGTATTCCATCAAATCAAGAACATCATTGAAGAGAAGAATCAGGGGATTACATATCTTTTCTTAAAGATTTTATAAAGATTGTAACTTTCGCATAAATTCAAATACAAATACTGTTGTTTGCTTGCTATTTTCCTTTCCTGTTTGCTGTATTTCAGGATTGAAACTTTAGACGCTTACAAGGTCAATTAAGAAATATGAATCCGACTAATTAATTATTATTATTATTTAAAAAAGATAAAAGTTGAAAATTTAATACTACAATTTATGCCTATTTTTTAACGACCATATTTTTTGGTTAAAACAGGTCCTTTTTCCTTCTTCATTGTTGACACTTTAACATACCCATCATGTTAGGCGTCTTTTCAAAATACCACATTTGTGGTTTTTATGTGGTATTAAATATGCTTTAATTTTACAAGACTACATTAATTCCTTTTATTACGGGTACA
Organism: Solanum acaule; assembly: GCA_036250505.1. Lineage (NCBI taxonomy): Eukaryota > Viridiplantae > Streptophyta > Magnoliopsida > Solanales > Solanaceae > Solanum > Solanum acaule. Next base: position 5,239 of record JAJOOR010086437.1, on the reverse strand, counting down.
ATGATATGATATTTAATTAAAATTTTATGTGAACTAATAAATAAAATTCACATATTTATCATATATTGTATCAATAAATTTCATACAATAACACCTTCGTTTGGACGGTTGTTGCATATTATACTGTATTATATTATTAATTTAAATACAATACTTATTTTAATTATTATTTGAATTATATTATATCTTATTATTTAAATTTATGGTTAGATAACAATAAAAATATTCATTTTATGTAATGACGATTTGGCATTTTGTAGTCATTTCTATATAAGATCTTTGTTTTGTTTAAAGGGTTTTGGAGGTTTAGCGTTGCGGCAGGAATTCCCATGTGGTCGGTTCTAAAATCTCGAAGCTTCTCTTCTTCTCCTGCAACACAACAATGGAAGCTAGGGTTATCAATGCTCAATCGCTCTCTATCTTTTTCTTCCTCCGCCACCAATGACGGCGCCGATGAAGGAATCCGCAGCGGAGAGTTACTGAAACTGGAGGAAGTGGAGACAATCCTCAGAGATGTCAAAGCTGATAACGTCAAAGTTTTTCCCATTCCTAAACACTGTGATTTTGCAGATTTCATGGTCGTTGCTACTGGTCGATCCGCTTGGCACGTCCGTAATATTTCTCAAGCCCTAATTTACAAGGCAGGTTCGGTTATTCTCGTTGCTACTTGAAATGTGTCGATCAGTTTCACTTTTGTTTCTCATTTCTTCAAATACTTACATTTTTAGGACAAATATGTATGCTTATGTTACCGAAAGTTTGATAGGCACCTGGATTAGTCACTAGGTTCCTGTTATCCAGTATCTGGAAATCACTTAGGTTTGTTTTCAGCCTTTGCTGAGATTTGGACCTTGCTCTACCAATGATTTATTCCAGCTTCATAGAGTACCTTTGGGTACAAGGTGTGTGTATATCATATGGAAGAACCTACATCAGTAGCAACTGAGGGATCATATATTATAGTATACTGTGTTGCAATTGAATGAATGGAAACACTTGCAGCTTACAAAAGTAGCATACCCAGGCACTTGAGGGAGGGGGGAACGGAACCGTTGTTATTTACACAAAATGTCCCAGATGTAGTTCCAAGCAATAGACAATTCTCAGTTCCTAATTTTCTGTAGGTATTTTTGAGGAGATATGTGGAGTCTTTGTTACAATACCTTGTTTTATCTAACTTAAAGTTACTGTCATCTGCCAGAAGGAAATGAAGAACTGAAAATATCCATTGAACTATCTGAAAACAGACTTCTTGATTAATCTTAAAATTAAAGCTTGGATGAGGTGTGCTCACCTGAGGCTGGGGTAGGAGTTATGTTCTCTGAAAAGGAAAAGACCAACAAAGCTGAGGGCCATGGCATAACCCTGTTTTGCAATTCTGCTGCTTTGCATGTCTCATTTAAGTGCCAGCAATGCAAGGCTGAAGGCTAGAACATGCCTGTGCATCAGGGAGAAGGGAAAAGAAAGGACGTCAGTCAGCACATTATTTCCTTTACTTCAATCTTAAAGGACATAAAGCTTCACATGGTTTTACATTTTTTAGCAATTTACTGCATATTTTTAGTGAGGGGTTTGTCTGTAAATGGGGAAATATCGAAGTTTATTTCTCTTATAAAAAAAATAAATAATATTTAAGTTTATTCCAGATTGTAGGATTAAGAAAATGTCGTTCAACATCCCAGCAAAAAAAGAGATTGTTTTTTTGGGTAAAGTAAGAGATTATCATTGCTGGGCATCAGGAAGATGCCAAAATACAAAAGGTGTAACCAGTTAGCTCCAGTACAGAAGGGAAAAAAAACATTTCAGCACTAGTACCGGTAGTCTACGCTTGAACTATGGAGCTTATAAAGTCCAGAAAAAGTTAATTAGAAACGTGTCAATTCTATTAACATGTGTAAGAAAATTCCAACTGAACAAATTAACTAAACATTTAGTCTTGAGAGAGGGAGTAGGAGAATTCCATCAAAGCATCTGATTCCTTTCATTCCAGATAACCAAAAAAATGACTGGCGGAACATCCTCGAGACTTTCTTGATGGCTTTATCAACTCTCCAAAAGAGGGATGTTATCCTGATAACTTCCAGATGGAGAGCCTACAATTCCCCTTGTTGTAACAGGGAATCATCTCACTGTAGTATATGGGTGTCCAAGACAGATGAGGGAGGATTAACAGTCATCTTCAGTTTCAAAAATCATTATAACTGTTAAAGAATGACAAAAGTCCCACATCGGTGGTTAATGATGGGTGGACTCTTTATAAGGCTTGGGCAATCCTCCTCCCTTTGAGCTAGCTTTTGGGGTGTGAGTTAGGCCTAAGACCTAATTTAACATGGTATCAGAGCAGGGCCCGTCTCACCCGATGTTGGGGCCCCCAAAATCAAAATTGCCCACGCACCAGATGCTAAGCACTGGGCATGAGGTGGGGTGTTAAAGAATGACAAAAGTCCCACATCGGTGGTTAATGAGATGGGTAGACTCCTTATAAGGCTTGGACAATCCTTCTCCTTTTGAGCTAGCTTTTAGGGTGTGAGTTAGGTCTAAGACCTAATTTAACAATAACAATCATCTTAAGTATGAGCTGGCAATCAACCAAGAAAGAGGTAGGATCTTTGTGAAAGTACATGATCGAGAAGCATATGATAACTTCAACTTGTCAACTACGGACTGTTGAAATAATATACATTTGAAGTATCTACCTGTGGTTGACACCTTGAAACTTCTTGTTGCACATGCTATTTGGCCAAGCATTCATACAGCTTTGACTTGTTATCTCATTTCAAGAGAAATGAATCTAGAAATTTGTTTGGTGCATCTTTTTGGTTCACAGCTTAGAAGAACTTTTGGAGTTGAAGAATAGTTAGTAGGAGATAAACGGTTAAAAGAATATCATTGCATATTCAGTGTTTAACTACTGGAAATAAATATCTTAACGATTTTACTTGAATAATTTGCTTATTTGCACTTCACCTTTTCGTTCAATGAGCAGGTTAAGCAGAAGCAAAAAGGATCAAAGAGAATGTTGTTACCTAGCGTGGAAGGGCAAGAAGCGGGCAACTGGATTGTAATCGACTCTGGTAACAAGCGCTTTATTTTAACACTCTTATTTATGCGGTTTTAAGATTTTTGTGGATGTGGTTTCACAAAATGTGATAAAGCATTGTGCATTATGTTGTTATTTATTTCCAACGAGTCATTCAGGTGAAATCTATATGTAGAAATTTCTGAGACATAAATCTGTTACTCGTATCATACAAGCTACTGATGCACTGTTAAAGGGTTATCTGTTTGGAAAAGATACTTTTCCAAGTTGCTTCAATTGGTGTGGTGTATCAAGGATGATGTGCTTCTTGGTCTGATCATATGAGTTTTAAACTTCTATTAAATTCAAAATTTCATGTGTTATGATACTAATTAGCTTCTAAACTCTTCTGTTATGACAATCATGATGTTTAAATAAGTAAATAAATCGACAGATTTCATTCTTTGTAGAAGTTTGTAAGAGTTATCCGTAGTATTAATTTTGTTGCTACATGGACGATCAACTGTGACCTACAATCAACTTCTACATCTCTGATGCTGTTATTCAGCAGTAAAGTGCTCTGTATTTATTTATGATGTCCATTATATGTTATATCAAGTGGATATCAACTTTTGTGTGTGTGTGTAGTCTGCAGTACATGTAAAAGTTTGCAGCAATTTGTAGTTTTTGGTTATTGAGACAGCTATCTTTTGCATTGATCCATGTGATTGTGTAAGTGCAGGACGTAGTTTTACTAGCCATCAATTAAGTAAACTTGCTAGTTCTCAAATTCTGCTGAATTCCTTGGTATTCTATTTTCAGTTACTGATTTTTGTTAATGGCGATAGGCAAAGTAGTAATTCATGCCCTTGATGAGAAAGTGAGAGCATACTACAACTTAGAGAGGCTTTGGAGCACATATGCATCAAACCAGGACCATGGTGTTGGTCAGGGTCAGGTATATCATTTTTTAGTTCCTTGTCGTTAATTACTTTCGGCTGAATAACCTGATTTGTCACATAATAAATGTTCAAATATTTTTTATGCTAAGGATTTGGACAAGGCCTTTGTGAAGGTTCGCCCTAAGAATAACTCTAAAAAGCGGCCCTCTACAACTGCCTGACGTATGGAAAATCAGCTGTGTCATGTTGGCTGCCAATTCCAGCCACTATATAGAAGTGGTTTCTTTCAGGAATAGCTGGGGTTTTACTTTTGGAGATTGTTATTAGTTCAAAGCTTGCATGTTCCATTTTCATTGTATGTGATTTTGATAATGGTACCTTTGAGACCATTGAGGTGTACATTCTCATAATATGTCACAAGCAACAGTGAAACCTTTGGTGTGTAATAGTTGTTCCGGTTATGTATTGTTATGAGCCATGACTATTTTCTTGTTGATGAATGATATCAGCAAGGTGTTCAATAACCTGAAGTGTTTTTCTTCAGTTGTGTGTAACTTGTTGGGTACTTAATGCTAGAAGTTTAACAGTTAGAGTGGAGCAGTTAGCTCAATACAGTCATGTGATAGATTCTATGGATATCTTTAACATAAACTTAGAATGCAAGCAGAGAATATCAAGAACATACTTTCTCTACACTATATTTTTTCATAATGTAGAATCAAGCGTTCATTCTTAAACTCGTGGTTAAACAGATTGCAACTTCCAGTTGATGATCCTTCTCATTCGGAAACTTCATGGATTAGATAGTAGTAAATTTATCGTCAAGTATGTTGTTTGTTTTAAGATTGCTGGGTGCCTCCAACTTAAGACAATAGGGACTTTTATTCAGTTTCATGGATCTCTCGGTCATTTTATTTAAATTTATATTAAGTACAAGTTTCAATTAGTTGAAACACCAATCAGAGTTCATAAAATGTCATATTAGTTCATTAGAATCATGCAATATCAAGGGTTCGATTGAGGACATTCGTGATTTTGAAGCGAATTCAGAATTCGAAAATAACGGGGCACTACTAGATGTGGATGTGCGTTAGTTGAAGTATCAACACTTTGTCAGAAAAATATTGTCAACCAAGTATAAAATTGAAGTATTAGTAAATATAAATTAAAAGAAAGTGTGACATCGTTTAATGTGTGGTAACATGTTGTGAAACAAGTATAAAATAAAAGGTATCAATAAATATAAATTAAATATTTAACGAATGTGTAACTTTTAACTCAAGCACGGTGCCCTGAGGCGGGGGGGGGGGGGAGCACC